>JANZLD010490423.1:0-14825 GCA_026413575.1 Erythroxylum carthagenense
TATTTTTAAGAATCAGTATTACTTGCTTGTTTAATGTTTATAATATCTCATAAATATCTAAGCTAATATATGTGCCTCAAAAAATAAAATTGTAGGATTTCTGAATAAATGTGTTTTTTACAATTATTTTAGTCAATGAATTTTTTTACTAATAGTTTAATACTTCGATCAATAATTTTGACATATATTAATTACTATTTAAAGTATAAGTATTGAATTTTATGTATTAGTTGTTACTTATAATAGCAATATTCAATATTAACGTTTAATAATATAGAATTAAAGTAGTTTTTTTCCTTTTCTTTTCTTTTAACTCAAGAATTAATATAGTAAATATTAGTGAATTTATTAGTATTATTATCCTCTTAAATTATATCTAAATATATGATTTTTTTTGGATGTTTTAAGTTTAGGTCTAAATCTAAACCTATAAATCAGGTTCGGTTCGGTTAACCTAAAATTGCAAGTTAGAAACCTGAACCATGAACATAATTTTTTAGGTTCAGTTTGAACCAAACCTGAACTCAGGTTCGGTTAGCCTTATTTACAAGTTCGGTTCATACGGTTAAGGTCCGATTCACAAGTTCACGGGTTTTTTTGAATATTCCTACAAATGTCCATATTCTCATCATACACCTACACCCACAATTTTTTCTCACACTTGAAAGACTATTTTGCTTTTGTTCTTATCACATTTACCCTCTCGATCTTCCTCACCACTGAGTCACACACATAACCTTTACACTTTGAGTTTTACCCAAAATCCTAGACCTTACCACTGCAAAAATCTAGCTATCTTCATCTTGTTGTTGAAGCCCCTTTGTGTTTTAATCTTGTTCTTGGAACATGCTTTATGTTTGCAAGCGTGGAGGGCTAGGTTAGCTTGGTAATTGAGGAAGCTTTGTGCTAAATAAGTAAGTGATTTCTTGCCCTATTGTGATATATGATAGCATAACATTCGTGATGACTAAATTGGGATGTATTGCATATACTATTGATAATGAAGTTGTGCTAGAATTTGATGGGTGAATAAAGGGTTTCTGTTTTGCTTTTAAACTAGAAAATAGTGGATTGTATGGGTGGTTTATGTAACATCCCATCACCGATGGGAAGGGTAGAATAGTAATTTGAAGTGGTTAGTGGTTAATGAGTGCTTAGAATCACCATTATATGTTCATGCATAATACAACACATACACATACACGCGCATAGTAAATTTTGCACATGAAAATGACTGTACATGCATTCATGACATTTTTCGGTATATTTGTTAATAACTGTGAGTGTTATGAAAAATGTGATTTATGTGCTTGAAAAATTGAGTTGGAGAGGGTCATTGTGGTTTTTGAATTTTTGGAGAATTGTAGAAATTGTTTTTCCGAAATTTAGGGGTAATTTTTGGACTAGGAAAAATGCCAAGGGGCAGAATAATTGTTTTCTGGTAGTAGAAATTACTGTACAATGGTACTGAAAATTTAGATAAATGATTTTAAGGATTTCTTAATTTGAGCCATTGGAAATTTGGGGATAAATTGGTGTAGATTGAAATTAGTTGGAAAGAGCTTAAGAATGTGACATGTAGAAAAGTATAGGAAAAGGATGGATGATTGAGTATATGTTGCTGCCACGTTGTGGGTAAATGTTTAAGTGGAGGTCTTGCCTTGGTTGTGGTTAATATATTGAGTGAATTGAGTAGTGTTTGGTGTAGAAATGGCATGGAAGAGATAGAAGAAGAGTTAGGTGGAAAATTTGGAAATTTGATTTGTGTATGTTTCAATGATTTGGCCATAACTTCTTCTATAATGGTGCAATTGAGATGACTTTTGCTTGAATTAAACTAGAGGTGTTTCGCTACATTTCTTGTGAAGGAAGTGCTGTTAAATTTTGGCTTGAAAAGTTCCAAATTTTGACTTGAGTGTGAGAATATGTGTAGGGATGAATAGTAGATTTAGAATGGCATTTTTGTGATCTGAAACTTTGGGAATTTTTTTTGGTTGATTTAGGCATATTTTGCTCAATTGTTCTTCATAAAAAGTTGTAGCTTTTCTTGGTAGCTTTCTATCTCCATAAAATGTGTCATTTTTTGACATTGGAGTTGACAGTTATAAGTGATTGACTCCTTTAG
Source organism: Erythroxylum carthagenense (assembly GCA_026413575.1). Classification (NCBI taxonomy): domain Eukaryota; kingdom Viridiplantae; phylum Streptophyta; class Magnoliopsida; order Malpighiales; family Erythroxylaceae; genus Erythroxylum; species Erythroxylum carthagenense. The sequence goes on from JANZLD010490423.1 coordinate 2,126, forward strand.
GTATGGAATTGGTTTTCGAATCCTCAATGGAAATTGTAGATCTTTCTTTGATCTTTCCATGGATACCAAATTTGTCAAATTTGGACTCCTAAGTGAAAAGTTATGCATTTTGGAAGAAGAGAGGAAAACTAGTGGAAAAAAGGACAAAAATGAGAAAATTGGAAAATCGCAGCCTCGCAGTCGCGACGTCGTCGCGTCACAAGGCTGCTCTTTTTCGAGCCACTCTCTTGCTTATAACTTTTTTGTCCGACCTCTGATTGACCTGATTTTCAAAGTGTTGGATTTCTAAGACGTTCATCTACCTCTCCATGTGCATTTGTGGATTTTGAGATTAAATTGAAAAAGATTGATTGAATCTAAGAGAGGGGACCGGTTGAAAGGAGTATGAGTGGGTTATTTTTCTGAACATACTTCAGTTTTTTGGCAATATCTTGACCTATAGAGATCCAAATTGAGTAATTTTGGTATCTATGAATTCCTAAAACATAGGAGAACATTTCTATTGATGAGAGGTTGCCTAGGTTACCTTGTATTGACGGCCTTATTGATCGGCGACAGTAGACCTGAAAGTTTGTGTTTTAAAAAAATTGAAATAAGTCTATAAGCAATAAATTGTGAGTTTAATGGTTTTAGTGCAGCTTAAACCTAGGAATAAATCAGTTTTGATACGGGAATGGTTTTGTGATGCAATTTATGGAATGATACCGGGATTGTCACGAATATGCATTGTACACATTTCAATTCCTGCATGTGCATTATTATACACTTCTGATTGTATAAGTTGTGATATATGTGTATTTTAATTGTTATAGAGGCGCATTTGAAATGTCAACCCACAAACATTGCCGAGACTTCCAGGCACTAGCTTCAGAAGCAGTTGGTGAGTAACTTAGACGGTTTCTCTCAATTATTGTTTGATTATGATTCTGTGGTGGATAATGGTGGCTTGTGATTTGATTGTCGATTCCGAACAGAAGGTTCGATGACTGTATACTGGGGAGTTACATTATTGAAGTGCTACTTGTATATGAATATGAGACCTACGTGTTTATGATGTAAGTGATTGTGGCATATGCATACGTGCTTATGATGTGATTGACTGTGACATATGCATTTCATTCATGAATGCATAATCAAATAATGACAGTTGTGACCGGAGTAGCCACCGAATAGAGCTTAAAGCTCAATGAGTGTATTTAAGCCTTGAGCTCAACATTCATTTAGAGCATCAGGCTCAATGTTTAATGAGCCCTATACGGGACAGTTCAGGCACTCGGTAACAACAACGTAATAATTGAAAAAGTGTCTCATGAGCCTTTCATATGCATTTTGTCAAATGTGTTTGATTGAGTGAAATGTACAATTTCTTATACCTATGTGACAGTGTGTTAATTATGATAATGTGAAAATTGTGATATGAATTGTAGTGTTGTATGGATTGAGTGAACCATTGATGATGATTACCTCATTGAGTTCGCAAAACTCACCAAAATTGCAACGTTATCTTTTCATGACCGAGAGTAGACTCCTAGCTACAGAGAGACTTTTCCAGCCATGTAGATTGTTTCTGGCAAGAGAAGTCATGGCTCACAGGTCGGTCAGCTGAGATTTTTGGATGACCTAGATAGATTTGATGCTTTTTCCTCTTCCATGTAGTATTTTTGTACTAGGTTTTTGATTGATGTACAGACAGTAAAGGATGATAGAGGTGTAAACTTTTGATTTTGATGGAATGAAATGAGGAAAAAGTTGGTTTCAAAAGGATTGTGATTTTTATATTGATGTTTTATTATGATGCCATGTGAAGTGAATGCAGTGATCGTTGGTAGCTCACCCTTATCATAGGATATGTACCGGAATGACCTGTGGGCATCCCGGTGTGTACCCTGCGGTAAGGGGTCGCTACAGTTTAGGTCGAGATTTGAAGTATAAATGAGGGTGAGGTTATATTAAAGAGGGATGTTATTGAAGTGTTCTTGAATTTGACAAAGTTAGGGTTACATTTATAATGATACATGGTGAATGACCAAATAAGTAGGGTTTTAAGGAGATTTATGTAGCTAATATGGTAGTTGAAATTGCATGACTTGAACTTGCATATGAAGGCATGAATTGTGGAAAGTAGGAAGTGTTTGATATGTCTTTAGGGTTGATGAATTTGTGGAAGAGTGAGGGAAGAATGCAGGGCACAATCATAACCCTCAAGTGCATGATTGTGGTCCTCAATGCATGATCATGGCCTAGATACTTAGCTTCTATCATGATCATGGGATGGTCCCCCATGACCGTGGGTAGTACCTTGGAATGATGAACTTAGTTTTGTGTAATTATTGAAACAAATGATGATAAGTCACTCTAATTTGGTGTCTTTAGAGTTGATTAGGGCTAAGATGAACCTAAATGGTTAAATGAATATTGAAGACCATAAAGGTAGTATGAATGGGAATTTAAATAAATGTATGATGGATGGATTAGGAATAGATTAAGATCTTTGCATAAAGTTACATACCCAGAACATCAGTTGAGCATGCATGGAATATGACACATATACATGTGCATAACTGTATATTCATTTGATTGAATAACTTAATGATGTGTGAACTATATATGTATTGCATGTCTATAGATGCTCAAATCGATAGTTAGCACTTAGACATTGCTAGATCATCAAGGCAATAGTTTATTGGGGTATACTGTGAGTCAACCTAGATATGTAAACTCAATTATATATGTGCTTTTGTTTGAATTATATGTGTAGTGAGTCAACTTAGATGTGTAAACTTAATTTACATTCTCTCTCCCTTATAAAAAATCCTCGAATTTTAAATCTCACCTCATTTTTGAAATAGATGTAGGCATTGACTCTACATATCTAGCTCCTTCTTCCGCTTATAGTAATCCATTGTAAGATTACTCCATAACACTTTCACCATTGGTATCTCTCTTGATCTTAGATGATGAATATGAAAATCTACTATGGCAACAAGTTGTTCCTTATCTGTCAAATCTCTATCAATCTTCACATTATATGGCCGAAGGATATGTGAAGGATCCGAAATATATTTTCTCAACATCGACACATGAAATATAGGATGAACTCTATACAGGTTAAGCGGTAACACCAACCTATATGCCACTTCACCCACTCTAGATTTAATCTCAAATGGACCAATATATTGTGAAACTAGTTTGCCTTTCTTACCAAACCTCATCACTCTTTTCATTTGTGATATTTTCAAAATTACTATGTCACCTACTGAGAATCTCACATCTTTCCTATTCGAATAATTCTTTTATCTAATAAAAGTTGTTTTTCAATCTCTGTTGAATAATATAAATCCTTTTGGAAGTGATTTGTACTAACTCAGGTCCTTTCAATTGTCATTCACCAATTTCCCAACATATAGGTAATCTGCATTTTCTTCTGTACAAAGATTCATAAGGAGCCATTTAAATACTAGCATAGTAACTATTATTTTAAGCAAATTTAATAAATGATAAATGCAATTCCCAATGACCACTAAAATCAATAATGCACATCTTAAGTATATCCATTAAATAGTTCTCTCAGACTAGCCATCTGTCTGAGGGTGAAAAGCAGTACTGAAATCCAATCTTATACCTAAAGCTTTCTATAACTTTCGCTAGAAAACTAATGTAAAGTTTGAATCCTTATTAGAGACTATAGATTGTGATACCCCAAGTAAACATTCCATTTTATTGACATATAGCCTGTGTAACTTATCAGTAGAATAAGTCTTCTTGATAGGTAAGAAGTGTGTAGACTTTGTTAATTTATCCACAATCACCCATATAGCATTATATCTAGTATTAGTATGGGGCAATCCAATCATAAAATCCTTAGTAATCATATCTCATTTCCATTGTTAAAAAATATATTTCAAACTTTTATGATCAGTTTATATCTCACAAGTTGTACCATACAAATAATGTCTCCAAATCTTAAGTGTAAACACCACAGCTACCATTTTCAATTCATGAGTAGGATAGTTCTGTCCATGTTTTTTTGGTTGTCGGGATGCATAAGCCACTACTTGTTCATGCTATATAAGCATACAACCCAAACCCTAGAAGCATCATAATACACTATAAATCCATCCAACCCTAAAGGTAAGGTCAAAAATGGAGCTAATGTTAACCTGTCCTTAAGATGTTGGAAACTATCCTCACACACCTCTAGCCAAACAAATTTAACATTCTTCCGAGTTTACTTAGTCAGAGGTGCAACTATTCGAGAGAAATCTTAGATAAATCTTTGATAATAGCCCGCTAAGTCTAAGAAACTCCGAAACTCAATAATAATAGTAGGTCTTCGCCATTCTGTGATAGCTTCCATCTTCTTAGGATCCACTTGGATGCTATATTTATATACCACGTGACCCAAAAAGACTATATGATTCAACCAAAATTCATACTTAGAAAATTTAGTGTACAACTGATGCTCCCTTAACGTTTACAAAACCAATCTCAAAAGTACCTTATGTTCTTCTTCACTCTTAGACTATACCAAAATATCATCAACCAATACAATGACAATCCTCTCTAGAAAAGATCTAAACACCCTATTCATCAAATCTCTAAAGGCTGCAAGAGTATTAGTCAACCAAAAGGATATAACCAAAATTCATAACGATTGTACCTAGAATGAAAAGCAGTTTTTAGAATATCTTCTCCTCTGATCCTCAATTGATGATAATCAGATCTCAAATCAATCTTACAGAAACATTTGGCTCCTTGAAGTTAGTCAAACAACTCATCAATTCTTAGAAGTGGATACCTATTCTTTATCGTCATTTTATTTAATTTCCTATAATTAATATAGAGTAGGAAGCTACCATCCTTCTTCTTTACGAATAATACTGGTGCACCCTATAAAGAAGTACTAGGTCTAATAAATCCTCCATCTAATAATTCTTGTAATTACTCCTTAAGCTCCTTTAACTCTACGAGAGCCATCTGATAAGGTAGAATCGAGATAGGAGCTGTACCCAACACTACATCAATGTAAAATTCAATCTCCCTCTCTAGTGGCAAACCTGGCAACTTTTTAGGAAACACATCAGGAAATTCACATACAATTAGGATATCATCAATTGAAACTCTCTGTGTTAAAGTGTCCCTCACTAAGTCCAAATACCCTTGACAACCTCATCGAAACATCTTTTAGCAGTAATGGTAGATATAAAGTTTTGAGGAACTTTCCTTTTATCACCTCTAAACTAGAATTCAACATAACCAGGAACCCTAAAAATCATTAACTTCTTACCAAAAAAAATCATTAACTTCTCCCAACAATCCAAGGTAGAAAAGTGTTGTGACAACCAATCCATACGTAAAATTACATCAAAATCCATCACATCCAATAATACTAAATTAGCCACTAATAATTTACCCTCGATCAACACCAGACAAGAAGGGAAAATAATATATGTATTCAGGGATTCACCCAAAGGGGTGGCTACTGATAAAGGAGATACTAATCTGGTTGCTTTCTAACCAATCCCTGATGCAAACACAAGGGATATAAATGAATGGGTAGTACTTGGGTCAAATAAAATCTAACATTAATATAACAAACTAATTATAGTACTTGCTACAACTGCATTAGAGGTTTGAGCATCTTATGGGGTAAGGGTAAACACCCAAGCCTGGCCTCCTCCTAACTATTGAGAGATGGAAGCCTACCTAAAATTTTAATTACCAAACCTACCCCTAGTTTGGAATCTACCCCAAACCTACCTATTGATTCATGACTTTCCTGGCCCATAATCTGAGACTCACTTTGGTACTGTGCTTGATGTTAAGGCTGCTGTTGATGTACTAGCTATACCATGCTAGCAGAGGAGCCTTGAGAAAACTATCTTTGAAATCTAGAATTAGGGCACTCTCTAGCAAAATGCTTAATTTGACTATATTGAAACCAAGCACCCAAAGGAATATAACAAGGTCCAATTACTTTTGTAATGAAAATATTTATTATTAATAAAATAAAAGAGTTTGGTTTTTATGAGCATTATATATCTAGTCTTAAGGTACCGAGATGCTTTTGTAAGTAATATACATATACATAGAGATATATGGGAAACAAGTATATTATAAGAATCTAAAATAATGGATTCACAGTTGAATAATCATGTTGGTCGCTTAATTATGATTTAGACTATAGTGTTGTGATTTATTTCTATGTAAGTAAAAGAGTTTACTTCAAGGGAATGATGAGTTTCATATCATGATAGTAGTTGAATGTTGATAATGGCACTATTAAATGAATCTAGAATCAAGTATGTTTTAAAGAATAAAGTGTGCATTTACTTTAATCTTAAAACATACAACTTAAGCATTCGTTTATTATGGACCACAATCTTGACAAATAGTGAACTTATATGTGTTTCATTATAATTCTTGATAAGATTGGAATAAATTTTTACAAACTATCAATCCAGTGTTTGCATGTTGAAATTATTAATTAAAATATGTATCAGGGAACATTTATAGTGATATCATCACTTCTAGATATTTTATGAAAATTGGTGATTAAACTAGCGCCAGTAGTATGATGGACTAACCACCCATCAAGTCTTAATGCTAAGATGCGATCTTGTGTGTTGATTACCATATAGAGTAAAATGGGAAATTCAGAAGGAAAACCTAACATAAGAGCAAAACGGTATTTTTACCCTTTATTGAGCGGATGGCTATAATATGGCTCATATTAAAGTTTGCAATTCGACATGTTATTTGAAACATATGTTCTCATAATATTTAGTAATTCAAGAGTTCAACTAATTATCTTTAGTGAAATGACATTTAGGTAATAAACTGGAATTAATTCTAATGAGATTAAATTAATTCCATGCTTATTGGAGCTTGAATTGTATAAGTCCAATTAGATTCTCCATTTGATTTCTAGGAAGGTTATCAAGCAAAGTAAGATACAAATAGAGGTTTTTAAGCCTATGATTGAATGTTGGGCTTGCTTTAATTAATTGTTAATTATAAGCCCATATGAACATTTAGAAATGGGATAGGTTTTGGTTTAATTTGATTAGTTAAATTAAAACAAAGTTATTAAAGATAAATGGAAGTAGAATTTCAGTTTTAATGGGTTAAATATGCAGCAACACATTTAGCATTGGTTTGCTACATTTAAGATGGTTTTTTAACATGCTTTATCATCATTAAATGGAGTAATAACCTTATCATTAAATAGTTTAATGGTAGTCTTTTAATGATAGCATGTAACTTATTAGTGTTCATTGGATTAAAGAAGAAAGAGGTGCATTTAATGGACCATCTTCCTTCTTTCATCATAAAACCAAAATTGATATATATTTTTAGTTTAATGGTCTTTTCATGTAGCCATCTTAAAATAAATGAGAAGAGCCTCATTTATTGGCTTCTTTATGATTGATTAAGGAAGGAAGTGATGCATTGGATGCACTTCATTTCTTCCTTTTTAGACTTAACCGAAATTGAGAGAAGAAAAGACAAGGTTGTTGAATTTTTCTCTCTCTCTCTCCTATCTTGCATGTGAGAGCTGAAAATTGCATGAGAAGTGTCTCATCATTGGTTTATTTCTTCTAAGACAAAATCTCTTCAAGTTTTCTTCTCCTTTCCCACCAAAGAATATTGTTAACCAAGTTTTCCAAGAAGAACAAGTAGTAGATCAGGTTGGTCGAGGATATAATATCGAGAAGAGGATACATCACTTAGGAGAGGATACATTATCGAGGATAGGATAACACAGCGAGGAATAAAAGTTGTAGCGAAGGAGTCGGTGATAATTTTTTTCTTGTGTTTATGAAAATGTTTATCCTTATACTGTATCATGTATTGCTATGCATGTTGATTTAGTTATATTGCTTCCGTTGCAATTTTCATTTCTAAAAAGTTTTGAAATCTACCATTTTATCTGAATCATGCATGCTTTAATTTTTTGATCTAACAATTAGTTGTTAAGTCAAGAGGACTTCACTTCTGTTAATTTTGATGACAATCAAATAATAATAATCTTAGAAATGTATGAATTGGTTTGATGAGTCTGTTAAGTGTTTTGAAAAATGTAAGAAACACTTAATCAACTCAGAAGATACGCGGCCAACGCCAGACGATATATCTACAACAGATGATACGTCAGCAACAGACGATAACAGACGATATATCAACACCAGACGAAGCGCAACATAAGATGAAGTGCAACATCAGACGAAGCATGACACCAGACAAAGCCTGACACCAGACAAAGCGTGAAAACAGATGAACTGTGACTCCAGACGAAGCGCGACACTAGACAAAGCGCGACAATAGATGAAGCGAAAGACGAAGTGGAATAACAAATGAAACATAGTAACAGAAGAAGCATTATTCCAGATGATACAAAAGGAAGATATTCTAGAATGTCAGTCAGTTAGTTAGTTCGAGTTAGTTATAGGACACAACTAATAACCGTATCTAGAAGATTCAAGAAGCAGTTTTTCAAGAAGATAGTTGAAGACTTAGGGTATAAATACTAGTTTTACTCGAAGACTAAGATAGTTTTTAATGTTTTTACATTAGCAAAAATTCTGTATTCAAAGTGCGAAAGAAGTGAGCGAATGCATCTGTAACCTAAAGCTCAAAAATATTTTACTTAGAGAGAGAAAGAATGACTAAAGCCTGGAGAGGCTAATACAGCAGATAAAGAATGCTTTGTGAGAAAGACTTGAAGAGGCTCTACAAGTGTAGAAAGAATACTTGTAAAGTTGAAAAGTCTAGTGAAATCTCAGACAAACTCTTAGAGCTGGACGTAGCCTAAGGTTTGGGGTGAGCTAGTACAAAATCGCAACGTCTACTCTCTAATCTTTACTTTTAATTTTCTTGTTGTTAGATGAGTAGATAATATTACTTTGCGATTGCATTGTTTATCAACTTTAGCAAAGTATTTTAGTAATTATTTGAATATTCATAAAGAAATTCAAGAATTCTCAAAAGATTAATATTTTCGAAAAGATTACACAATTCAACCCCCTTCTTGTGTAGTTTACATATCATATCAAATTTCTATATTAATAAGTGATTTACTTCAGTTGGTATCAGAGCGAGGTTTCCAAGAAACACTGTCACAAAGTGAGGAAAAAGATCCATAGCTGAATTACATGTTTTTATAGCTGAAGGTGCCTCGGTCACAAGACCTCCTACATTCAATGGTGAGGATTATCATTGTTGGAAGGAAAGGATGCGGCTCTTTATAGAATCCACACATATTGATCTTTGGGATATTATCGAGAATGGTCCATATACACCAACAAATGATGAAGGAAATATCATCTCTCATGACAAATGGTCAGTTAATCAAAAAGCTTGATTTTAGTTGAACTCAAAGGTCAAGTTCTTTCTAAGTTGTGCCCCAAGCAGAAGTGAATATGATAAGGTTCATGGATGCGTATCTGCAAAGGAGATGTGGGATACACTAGCCATTGCACACAAAGGCACAAATCAAGTGAAAGAGTCTAAGATCAGTATTCTTGTTCATCAGTATGAGCTGTTCAAGATAAAAGATGAGGAGACTATTGATAAGATGTTTAGAGGATTTCAAACAATCGTTAACGAACTTAAAGCTCTTAGGAGAATCTACGATAATCAAGATCATGTTAGAAAGATTCTCGAAAGCCTACCTAAAAGATGGAGACCCAAGGTTACAGCAATATAAGAGGCTAAGGACTTAAGCAAGCTGAAGCTAGATGAATTGCTTGGTTCACTAAAGATACATGACATAGAGCTTGTTGCAGAAGATAAACCTAGAAGAGAAAAGTCTATTACATTAAAGGTTGGTCAGAAGAATCAAAAGAACCAGAAAAATAGAAGCACATCTTCAAAAGCATTAAAGATTTAAGAAATAAAGAATGATGATGCCAGTGAATATGATCAAGATTCAAGTGAAGATGATGATGAACTATCCTTCATTTCAAGAAAGATTAAGAGGATGTGGAAAAAAGAAAGTGAAAGGAAATAAAGACTTTTCTTTTAAGAAAAATAGCAAAGACAAAGCTAAGATTGAGAAAATTTCTATCATCTGCTACGAGTGCAACAAACCAGGATATTACAAGTCTGAATGTCCATTGCTCAAAAGAAAATAGAAGAAAAGTAAAGAAAACAAAAAGAGCATGATGGCAACGTGGAAGGATTTGGACTCATCCGAATCTGACTCTGATTCAGAAGTGTTAGAACAAGCAAAAATATGCTTAGTAGCTAAAAAAGAATGCAACAGTGAGGTAACTTCTAACTTTAATGATCTTCAAGAGGCATATTTAGAATTGTTAGAAGATTCTCATGCTTTATTAAAACAATATAGGATTTTGAAAAAGAAATTTATTGAAAGCTTGAAGAATACAGAAGTGTTAGAGAAAAAAAAACGTCCACCTTAAGAAACAAATAGACGATATGAAAAAGAAAGTAACTGTAGATAGGTCTAAGGAAATTAATCAACTGAAACAAATGATAAATAGTCTTTCAGCAAATTTATCAACATTTACTGAAAGTATTAAAAGGATGAATGATATGATTGAAAAATATAGACATCCAAATGACAAGAGTTGTTTAGGGTTTACTAATAGTAATGTTCGTCATAATAAGAGTTTTGTTCCTAATAGAAAGAAAAAGAAGCAATATTCTTATTATTCGAGGAATTATTATAAGTCTAACCCCAAATGACCCAAGAAAATATGGATACCTAAGAAAGACATAATATATACTCCAGATCTCCCTTCTTGGAAAAAGTAACTAACATCAATGGTACTTGGATAGTGGATGCTCGCGACACATGATGGGAAGAAGGTCTATGTTCCTAGACCTCCAAAATAAGTAAGGAGGATCAATAACTTTTAGAGACAACCAGTAGGGCAAAATAGTTAGAATCGGCAAAATTGGTAAAGATTCATTTGCTTCTATTGATAATGTTCTGCTAGTTGAAGGATTAAAGCATAATATAATTAGTGTAAGTGAATTATGTGATTCTGGATTTGAAGTATCCTTTAATTAAAATTCTTGTGTAGTCCAAAACAAGGATGGTTTCGTATTCTTTTCTGCCAACAGGCGAAACAATATTTATAAGATTAATTTAGATGATTTGGAAAGTTAAAATATTTAATGTTTTATATCAACAGATGAGAAAAAACTGATTTGACATAAAAAGCTAAGTCATGTTAGTTTTAAACATATCTCCAAGTTGGTTAGACATCATTTGGTAAGAAGAATGCCCAAATAAGTTTTAACAAAGATTTCTTTTGTCAGATTTGTCAAAAAGGAAAACAAGTTAAAACATCCTTTTCTTCTAAAAATGTTGTAACTTGGTTTAAACCTCTGGAGTTGTTACTTATAAATTTGTTTGGTCCAATCAAAACATTAAGTCTTAGTGGAAAGAAGTATGGTCTTGTAATTGTTGATGACTTTACTAGATTTTGTTGGATATTGTTTCTATCATATAAAGATGAATCTCTTAAGTGCTTTAAAGTTCTTTCCAAAAATTTACAAAATGAAAAAGGAATTTCTATTGCTGGAATTAGGAGTAATCATGGTGGAGAATTTGAAAATGAAAAATTTAGAATGTTTTGTGAAGAGAACTCCACAACAGAATGGAGTTATAGAAAGAAAGAACAGGACGACTCAGGAAACGACAAAAACTATGCTATGTGAAATGAATCTTTCTAAGTATTTCTGGGTAGAAGCTGTGAATATAGCTTGTTATATTCAAAATAGAATATTTCTGCGTCCTATTTTAAATAAAATTCCATATGAGTTATGGAAAGGAAGAAAGCTAAATATTTCTTACTTCCATCCTTTTGGTTGGAAATGCACTATATTGAATATAAAAGAAAAATTGGATAAATTTGATTCGAAGATCAATTCAAGAATTTTTCTAGGATATTCGATGTCTTCTAAAGCTTATAGAGTTTATAATCTTGTTTTTAAATCTATTGAAGAATCTATGCATGTTAAGTTTGATGATTATTTTCATCCAGATAAAAGAGACGATTATGGTGATTAAACTCCATCTGCTCCCTTAGTTGATAACCTAGATATGTCACCACTAGTTGATCCACCTGATAAGGTAGAAGATATTCCTAAAAATTTTAGTTTTAGAAAAGACTGGAAGTATAAATCCTCTCACCTAGAAAACTTGATGATAGGCGAAACTTCAGAAGAAGTGAGAACTAGGTCTAAATTTAGAAGAGAGGCAAATGTAGCTTTTGTTTCTGAATTAGTACTTAAGAAAATTGATGAAGCAGATGGGTATTCACAATATAAATTGATGTGTTTGGATTTTAGCCATGCAAGAGGAGTTAAAATAATTTTTAAGGAACAAAGTTTGGTCTTTAGTTCCTAGGCCACCCAATAAGTTTGTCATAGGAACCAGATGGGTATTCAAAAATAAACTAGATGAATCAGGTAGAGTAAACCATAACAAAGCTAGATTAGTAGTTCAAGACTATAATCAACAATAAGGAATAGACTATAATGAAAACTATGTTCCTGTAGCTAGACTAGAAGCTATTAGGATTTTGCTTGCATATGTTGTTTGTCATTATATAAAACTGTTTCAAATGAATGTGAAAATTGCCTTTTTCAATGGTTTTATAGATGAAGAAGTTTATGTAAAGCAACCTCCTGGTTTTGAAGATACTGATAAACCAGATTATGTCTA
>JANZLD010491045.1:0-14822 GCA_026413575.1 Erythroxylum carthagenense
TAGAATGAGTTAGAAATGTAGTAGAGGACTTGATCTATAGCTTGGGTGTGTTGCATTTGGTTTTGGAAAGGATTTGAATCGGAAAATGCAGGAAAATCGGGTTCGGAGGCGTTCCCCAGACCCGCACGTAGCGACGTGCGAGGCTGGGCACGCTGCAACGTGCGTGAAGGGCACATCGCGACGTGCGAGGGAATGGTCTTCGCCGCGGCGCACACTTGTGTGCACGCCGCGGAGAGCGCGGACTGTTCGCCGCGACGAAAGCCATACGTGCGAGGGAATGGTCTTCGCCGCGGCGCACACTTGTGTGCACGCCGCGGAAAGCGCGGACTGTTCGCCGCGACGAGCATGGCTTTCGTCGCGGCCAGCACAGCTCGTTCGCCGCGACGAACGAAGTCTTCGTCGCGGCGAACGTGCCTTTGTCGCGGCGAGCCTCCTGTTCTAGCAAACAATATTTTGGTATTTTGGGCATATCTTGAGCTGTGGATGTCCAAATGAGGTGATTTTGAGTTCGTTGTGAACTAGAGAGAAAGGACTACAAGTTTCATAAAGAAAGGAAGTTTGAGATTTGCCTATAGAGAATCGGGATATTAGATGGAAGTCGAGTATAGATTTTTAGTATTAGCGTTTTGGTTTTCCGAAGCTTTTGAGTATTTGCATTTGAATATTGATTGATTTAGGACTTGGTTTGCTATAGGAAACCAAGCCGACCTAATTCCATCGCAAGAGGAAGAACATCAGTGAATTGGATTCTCAAGCGATATCAGGTGGGTAATATATTTATGGTTGTTGTGTGTATGGGCAATATGTGTATGCTTGCTTGCATGTGTGTGACACTGCTTACGTTGAATTACATGAAAGATTGAAAATGCATTGTGATCATGTTTATGAATTGCCTTGATAGGCATTATGGCATTTTACAAGAATGAAAAGAATAAAAATATGAAAGCTTTGATAAAGTGCATCGAGCACGAAATGAATCGTTATGTGCTTTGTTTGGGTAAGAGAGTTACGGATGGATAGTCACGTTCACGTCGACATAAAGCCTTTTCCCGGCTTCCCGCTTGAGGCCACGAGATCCTTGAGAAATCGGACTCGAATAGTTTACGGTATAAACTTCGGTTTATCCGGATCATTTTTACGGAACTCTCGAACCATTTGTGTGCATTCATTAATGAATTGTTGCATTGTGAAATCATATGACATTCTTGAGCTGATTGTAAATGAATAAATTGATGCTTTGTTATATGCTTGTGTATGTACATGTTTATGCATGATTGTGTGGCTTGTTGCCAATGGCTATAAATGTATATGCCACTGAGCTTCGCAGCTCACCCCATTATCTCCCACTCCTCAGGTGCAGTACAGGACGATCGTTGATCTTGCGAGGCATCGGAAACTTCAAGATTCTTAGGAGCTTTGTATTAAGTTAGTACCTTAGTTGGCCCTCCAAGCATATCATCATGGAGCATATTTCATGTATTTTGGGATCAGATTTATTTTGTATTACGTATGTTTGATAACACTTGTGACATTTCTTTTAGATTGTAACGGCATGTAACCCTTCGGCTTTCGGGGTATTTACTTAGCATGAACGTGTGTATGATATTTATGTATGAAAATGCATGTGTGAGTCGACTTTTGTATGGATGTTGGGATCGGGAATAGGGTTCCAGGGCCCGGGCCCAACATTATATAAGATGTTAGTAAAATTGTATGTATTGGAAGATGTTGAGGATTGGCTTTAACAAGGGGTTTCAAAGGATTGTTGGAGTTCAGATATTCTTTTTGTAATTGGGGCTTATGAGTGTGGTTTATAACTTCTAAAAGGAACTTTTGGTCTTTCTTCAGTACATTAACTTGTTTTTATAAATTTAATTGTTCTATCATTTCATCACTGCTTGTTGAGCAGTTGGTTTCTAATCCTAAGGCTTTGTTTTCAATATCTTCATCAAAATATTATTCAGAGGACTAGCTATTAGAAATTATTAAGGCTTAGATTTTTGTGTAATGTTTTTTGATCTAAATCCAATTTTTGGATTTTCCTATTGATTTTACAATATCTAGTTGTGTGCCCTTTATTATTGCACCTAAAGCATGTAATATTTTTAAATTTTGATGTTAAGGGAAAGTTTGTAGGCTTGTTCATATATTTCCTATTGAGATTTGGCTTTTTTTAGAATTTTCTATATTTTTATGGCATTTATTTTGAGTTTTGTTTTGTTGGGCATTACTAGAGTCTCTATAAGGTTTTTGCTACTATTTTGGGAAATGTCAAATTGTTGGCATAAAGATCCTAATTCCTTTTTAATTTTTAACATTTTATAGTTCAATTATTTTTAGAGTTTCATGTCTTGGCAAAGTTTTAGACCTTCATATTGGGCTTAACTAGTAAGCTCACTAGAGGTTAATCAATTGTATGGGATTTGATCATTATGGGTTTCTCTAATTTTGTTTCTCACTTTTTCACCTAATAATGGAAGAAATTTTGCTAAGAATTTTTCCTTCCAAAAGAGCTAATTTGAATATTCTCTAAGCATTATTCTAGTAAAGAATGTATCTTTATACTAGTTGAAACCATAGGGATTTTTTTTTCACCTAAGGTTTGATATAATTCAAAACTTCTATCATTCAAATGTGAAGAGTCTCCTATAGAATATAGAGAGATTACTAAAATTAAGGATGGGGACTATATCTTGAATAGGCTCCAATATTCTTCTAAAATGGTCTTACCTTCTTCATTCATCCGAATAGCTTTAAGGATTTCTAATCTTTGAGATTTAGTTAGGTGGTAATCCTACCATCATTTAATCTGTCTGAAAAATTTGGCTATTAAGAGCTTAGCGATTGCATGTTCAGAGGTTCCTCTTAGGTTATATAAGCATTGAATACCATTATCATTTGTTGGAGCACATTTAAAATGTTGTATTTGGACATTCCATCAATATTACATTCATAGACAGAAAATGTATTATACTTGGTTTGTTGTATGACGTTGGCCTTTTAATCTATGTCTATATTTTGGGAAATGTGTTTTGTCCAATAGTTTTGTTGCTAATGAAGTTTGTTTATGATTAGAGAAGGAGGTTAAAGGTTTTTAGTTTCACTATTGCTTTCTTGATCAATCGTGTTCACTTATTGGAAGCTATTAGCTTTGAACCTAGTTTGACTCCTAGTTTAGATGGTGTTTAAAGTTTGAGATGTTGAGGATTTCAAAGAATTAGAGACTATGTTCTCATTAATCCTATTTAATTAGTTTTGGATGGAGTTTAAGAACTTTTAATTGTTCTTTTACCTAAATTGGCTCAGATTGTTACTGGTCACTTTGTAAGGCTTAAAGACTAGGGTCTTAATAGATTATGTTTTGGTGATCACTATGGGATTTTCTAAACTTTTCTCTATTCTAGACAATCGTCCTCCTAGAAGTATTGGTGTAATTTTTCTAACACATAATGTTTTTGATATCTTTAGGATTCACATTTTCATTTTCATTTTTGATTTTCAAGGGGGATGCTTCCACTACGTTTTGTTTGTAAGGAATCCTAAATTCATAGAAATGATGGTTTTCTGACTGCAATTTCTCTCATATTGTAATTTCCCAGACCTTTGTTTTGTTACTATATTTAATGACTCTAAAAGAATATTTTATATTGTTTTCTTAGGCATACATTTCAAACCAATCAAATAATAGAACATGTATTTTATGGTTGTTGACAAACTCATAGTATTTTTCTTGAATCTATTTTGTTTTTCTAGGAAATTGTTATAAAACTATAATATTTTTTCTTTGTTTTCTAAAGAGTAAAAATGATAATTAAATTTTTTTTGTTCACCTCAAAATCTTTTTCTAAGACATACCATTCATCATTCACATTTTTAGTTATTAAAGAGAATGATGGAGATGTTGGGGGATAATGTGGGTAATTGATCACATATGGAATCCTAGAGACTCTTCCTAGGTCAATGGTTAATGTTAAAACATTATCATTGATTCTTTGGCTCATAGATTTTGTAGCAAAAGATAGTTTTACCTTGTCATTTAGATATTGTTTTACTTATTTGACTTTGGCTTTTGGACTAAAAGACACTTGTGGACTTGGATCTATGCACCTTTAAGTATCCATTCCTTAGGTAGGTTGATGTTCTATCCCTAGTGTATCCTGACCTTTAGTACCAATGATAGGATCATGAACAATAATGAGGCAATAGTAGAAAACTTTGAAAATCTATAGATAATTGGGAGATTCCTAAAATGCATTCGTCTTTTGTTTTTGATGTGCCCAATAATGTTTGAAATTTTGATTTTCATTGCAAGAATAAAGTTGGTTCACTTTGTTTTAATGGTTGAGAATTTTTGGGTAGCCATTCATCGACAACCACTTGATGGGCTTTATTTCGTTGCAAGTTTTTAGGGGCTTTAAGTACTAGGCTGAGGCCTTAAAGAAGGTAGGGAGATGCTCTTAATATGATAGTAAATCAAATTCTCATTTATATAATAATAATAAATAAAATAATTAATCCTTATCCATTATTTTTCTAAATAATTAATAATAGACCTTAATGATTTATCATATTTACATATCATTGTTTATCATATTTTTATATTTTTATTAATATAAAAAATACATGATATTAAATTTATACATTTAACAATAATTAAAAATATATTACTCAGTTTGAATAATAATTAAACATTTTATTTAATATATAAATAATCCTATTAATAAGATGCTTGATCTTTCGTGAGATAGTTTTTTTTCCATTCACCTTGTCATTATTTGACTACTCCCATATGACTTCTCTAATAAATGCCAGACATATAAAACATTAAATTAAGTGAGTATGTTAGAAAACATTGGATCTTGAATTTGTTTATGTTGTCTATCTCATACTTACTTTGTTGTAATTCATCATATATTAAGCAACTTATTTTAATTATTTCAAGATCCACTGTAACAAAGACTATCAACTATAACCACATCCTTCTCCTCTTGAATTAATCTATTTGCTACTCGTTAGGAGGTCATCTGCATATGTTAAGCTATTAAGGAAGCAAGCACATAGTATAACTCTATCAACCAGTTTAGATATATGGCCAGCAGAATATGCATCTTATGATATATGTGGCAAGCATATTCTAAACTTTCATATTTTTAAGGACTGACATCTTTCTAAAACCATATGAAAGGATCTGCTACCACCTTAGCTACGATAATAGTTTTTCTCCAAGCCTCTAAAGATACGACTAGTCCATAGACTAGAAACCACGAGATATTCACATTTAAAGCTGTAATTAATAACTATTTTCACTAAAATTTTGACTTGTATGGGGATATGGGGAAGTTAATTATTGCATGAAAAATATTTTGTTAAGTATTACACTTTACTGTCATGGTCAAAAAATAATACAAAATTATTTTGTATTGCTTAAAAATTAGGGTACCAAATTATACCGAAGAATTTGAGTTAATATCAGGTCAAATTTTTTATTAAAAAATAATTTTAAAAAGTAAATAAGGAATTTTATTAACACAATCTAAGCATAAACAACATTACAATGACCAAGAGTAATACATAATCTGAGACCAAGTATCAATTCGACCATATTAGCTATATCCTAAAGGTTCCATCTGTTCCTTATTCCTTTACTAATCTTGGCGTGAATGTCTTTAGCACTCAAAATTTCCTTGCTTTAGTTTAATGTCTTATCAGCTATAATCTACTTCTCAATAGCTTGATCTTTGTATAATCTACCATTTTTTCTCTCCAAATTAATAGATTGAAGAAATTAAAGTTCAATCACATCTTGCTTAAGGGATTTAGTTGTATTGACGACCCATGTTATGATACTTGACCATTTATTTATGGGATAATACACCTACATAATATGTTGCAAATTATTCCATATGGTCCTCAAGCAGTTAAATTGGATGAAGAGATGGCTTTTGTTCTCTCTCCCCTTATTACAAAGATTAAAAATAAGATCATAATTGTAAGGCCCATAGCATTGGATGAGATAAGTTTATGTTGGAGTAATTTCTATTTTGCTCATTCTTCACCATCTTCATCTCTCACCACCAAAGCCTCTCATTTACTCACTACTCCTATAATTTTTGCTTTAATTTGCATCATCATCACTTGGAATCCTTGTATGATACTGCATCAAGAAAGCTACCTTATACTACCTTCTATGTTGTTATCATCTTGGTGTTAAGATCATCCTACATATACATTGATTTTGGAAGTGTATTGGTTACATGAAGGGCTGGATTACTTGGTTCATTGAATAAGGAATATGGAGTAAAACAAGTAAGGGGATTCTAAACTTGATAGCATGTACTAATATAAGTTTAGTGGTGATTGAATTAGCTTAGAACATATGTTATGATGATGATAGATGAGTTTTGGAAAAGTGATCCTTGTATGACAAATTCTATTTTGATTTTGACGCATGAAAGATCATGGACTGTGAAATGCATAATGAATGATTTCTGTATTGGAATTGGACATGAATTCGATGAGGAATTAATACACAGTTAAGGTATAATTGAGGATGATGCACAGATTGAAATGAAGGTTTTTGGAATGTGTAATGAAGGAGTTGAATTTGGAAATTTGTAAGGAAATGGGTAGTCCACGATCATGGCTCTCATCCCAAGATCATGGGCAGATGCATTAGCTTCTGTCACGATCATAGGAATGTACCCTAGGATCATGGGCAAAGTTCTAACATGGTAATTTCTATTTTGTGCAATTATTGAATCACATAAGGATAAGACACTTTACAATGGTATTTCTAAACTTAATTAGGGCTTGAAATGAATCTAGTTTGATGTGGGATTAGTTAGTTAAAGGTTAAATAAGTTTTGGATTTTCAATTGAGGTGATAACTTAAGGAATTTAATGTTTGATATCAATATATTTAATGTTGGAATCTATGATTTGTTTAAGGAAGAATGTGTTCTTATGAACACAAATGTGTTCCAAAGGATTTTAGTAATGTGAATTGGATGCTAATATGTGTGAATTGGAAACTTGTGTGAACACATGTAATGTGTAATTACTTAATGTATCCATTGGGACATTATTGCAGATGCTTATGTTTATAAAGCATGTTGAGTTTGATCAATTGTGAATAAATACGTTCAAGTTCAACAAAATGGAATAAAGTAATATGTTTTGCAATATATCTTTTACATGAGAATTCTGAAATGTAAAATGTATTGTTTAAAAACTGTCAAGTCCTAGTTGTGGGGAAATAGGCTTGCCTAGAAGGGTCTGCAGCTGCTTCTATGACTAGACACTAAGGTGACTTCTGTATCTAGACACTTTGGTATCTTCTATACTAGACACTTCGGTCTATTATGATCTTAGACACTTTAGTGTCTTCTATTTCAGAGACTTAAGTCTCTTTTGATTTGAGATACCAATCATAGGTATCATTTGTTCTAGTACCGATACCCACTAAGCTATATGTTTAGCATGGTGGTTTTGTCTTAGTGTAAGTTTAGATAAAAAGACTTAAGGCTAGGACTATAGCACCCCACTCCCCAGAGACATATGCCCGACATCCTGAGGGATACTCGAGTTCGTGCCCCGCGAGGGTGACATGCTAAAGTACTCAATCATTAAAAAATGGGTATAAAATTTATTTATTTTTGAAACCACAAACATAATATGCAGAAATCCATAACCAAATCTGGCCCACTTTATTCATAAACTTTTTCAATTGTAACAATACAATCAACAAAACTTTCAATAACCATTAGGGCCCTTTCACAAATACAAAGCACTTTAGACATAATATCTTTTTGTTTCAACATAGGTCAAATACATATTGTACAAAACTTTTTAGAGTACATATTGTACAAAAATCAAGGAATATACAATTCAATACAAAAATAAAGAAATACAATATAGACACGAACTGATCTTGACCTCTATCCCTTACTTGCATGCTGAAGGTATACTCCCGTTTGCCCAACGGGTTATTTTTCTGATCCTAAAAAATAATTACAAATTTTGGGTGAATTTTACGAACTCAATGAGTGACCATCATCGATGACTCACTCAGTCACATAACACATAATTCACATTCACATCATTTAACATTTCACATTCAATACAATTTAATCACTTCTATTATGCATATGCAGCACACATGAGACTCACTTTCTATTTGTTACTTTGATGTGACCGAGTATCTAAACTGTCCCGTATCCATTAGATACTGGGCTCATTACTAACTGTCCCTTATCCGCTTGAAGGATACAGGACTCATTTTACATAGTGAGCCTTAGGCTCTTAATCACTTTTGAGCTTGAGGCTTATTTTCACTTGTTGAGCTTTAAGCTCTAATTGGTGGCTACTCTGGTCACAACAGCCATTATCTTTCACGCATTCATGAAATGGAATGCATCAATCACATTTGCATGATCTCAATCACATTCCCTTATCATTGGACCTTAGTCCAGTGTTCAACATTAAGTTGAGAATCACATTTTTACTTTCATGCAAATGCTCATTCACAACACATTTATCATCAAATTATGTACACTCAGTTCATCTCATTCACATACAAGTAACACTTCAATAGTCAATCAATACAAAATTTAAAACAGAACAAACAATGAAATGAGACCATCTCGGTCTACTCATAGTATGCTCCAGTTTAACATTTGCTTCCAAATTTTGGAAATGTCTGAATGCAAACATTTATCCTGCATATCACAATTATGCAATACACACGTTGCACACACATTAATAACTTTACACAATTATAAGCATTCATTTATGTGTACGTGTGTATATGGACTATGTACAATGCATGTTCATAACAATTCTAGGTATTTATCCATCAATTTTATCACAAAGTCATTCTCACATCAAAACTCATCTAAGTATAATTATACTTAGGTTTATGCCTTACTAAAATCATTAAAATCTCTATTCCTTTTTCATTGAATCACTTCAGATTTTTTTCCAAGATACACTTTCAGGTCTACTGTTTATGTTCACTAAGAATGTGAAACTAAAGTAATTTGGTCATACTCTCTTCTAGAAAAGTGTTTCTCTATGTCTTATATTTCTATTAACACCAAAATCACTCAATTTGGTTCAGTAATTTGGAAGATATGCCTCAACATTTTCGGGCTATTCATACTCAAAAATAGTATATTATACACTACTTCCATCTAGAAATTAGACATCTTAGATACTGAATCCCAATTCGACTTCTTCATATAATTTGCAAGCCTATATATCTAGTTTACTCCAAATAAAAAATCATCTCATTTAGAATCCTATAGATCCAGGTATAACTGAAATAGCCAAACATGTTCACTGAAATCACACTAGTTCATTATATTCCAATAGATTCCCTCATTTTCTTTCAACCAAACTTTTCTAAATCAATTCATAATGCTACCAGTTTTTATGGAGAGATAGAAATATGTGTTATGAATCTATTGGTCTAAGGATTACTCCATTTAGAGGTCGGATGAGAAAGTTATGGCTGAAAAAATCAAACAAGGTTCTGTCCTCAATCATATTGAACCTATTTCGGAGAAACTAGCATAACGTTCACTATAGATATCAGATCAAGGTGATCTTTAGATAATTTTGAAGATGACTTCGAAATATACAACTTTTATGAAGACCGCAAAGACAAATTCTATCATATAAGGTGAAGCGGATGGTCAACTTAAGACGAAGCAAAAAGTTAACCTAAGATGAAGTAGATGGTCAACTTAAGACGAAGCGACTCTTAAGACGAAGCAAAAAGTCAACCTAAGATGAAGCAGATGGTTAACTTAAGACGAAGCAGAGTTGATTTAAGAAGAAGTGACTCTTAAGACGAAGTAGATTACACTCCTGAGTATCTCCACTCATAAAGATCATAACTTTCGACTTCGATGTCCAAAAATTTCATACTATATACCGTTGGAATGGTAGAAAGATAAGATACAACTTTTCATATGACAACTTTGTCTAATTTAGCCTAAATTAAACCAGATTTTGCCTTGAAGTCAGAACACGAAATTTACCCCTAAGGAAGACTTGAAATTTTGAATTATGCAAATTTGGAAAATCCTGAGTATAACCATTCAGTTACCAATTTGACTTCATTAAACTCTTAAACCTCATCTCAATAGGGTTTTCAAATAGAAAAATCCCACAACGCCCAATCACTAAAATTGGTTCTAGAATACTTAAACCCATACATTTCCTAACTCCATGGTCTAAAACTCTTCTAAAAATTCCAAAAGATTCAAATGATCTTACCTTGATTCTTCACCAAATGAAGAGATCTTTGACTTAATTTGAAGCTCTTCTCTCCCTCTTCCTTTTTCTCTTCTTGACCCACTTCAAAATCTCTCTCGAGGCTAAGAAGTGCTGAAACCCCAGCTCAACTCTTTTCTTTTCTCTCAACCACTGAAATTCTCTTCTTTTTCTTTCTTAATTTCTCTTTATCTCTTCTCAATTCATGTTTCCCCTTTCTTAAAAAGCAAGACTACACTTCTTTCTTCTATTTCTACCCTTAATGAGCCCAAAAGCCCCTTTTACCCTTCCTTATGGGCTTATGTTCTTTTTAACCTCAAGTCTCCTGCCAAAAACACCCTTTGACCATTCTTATAACCTTTATACTTTATTCCAATCAGCCTATATCATATAATCTTTCTAACATCAACATAGTAATTACTTTCTACAAAATTTCATAAGGACCTCATAATTAATGCAAATCATACTTATTCATCAAGAAGAAATTCTTGGAGCTAACATTTCTCAATATACTCGCATTTATAAACAATTATACCCGGAAAGTCAATGAATGCATGTACAGTCATTTTCATATGCAATGATTCAATATTCATGTGGTTGACCATATCACATAATGCATAAGCATGAAGCACATTTCTAATCTCTCAGTGAATATCTCACATTTACAATTTTAACCTTAAAATGGGTAATGGGTTGCTACAACTCTCTCCACCTTAAAAGAAATTTTGTCCTCAAAATTCATATCTGCTTGTTCAATAAGGCAGGGCAAATTTTCTTTTTCTTCATATGGTACTCCGTTTTCCATATAACTTCACCACTCGAATACTTTCTTCCAAATGAACACAATTGATAGACTCAAAGGGTCTCTCAATCACTTGTTTAGATATCACACGATCTTAACTATTTCATTAATATATTTCAAATTATTCATAATTTTTCACTTCGTAAGCTATCAATATATCTCTGTCAATCATATCATTATTTCTTAGCATACTCACGTATCACACATTATAATTCTGAGACATCTTTATTGAGAATACAACTTATAAGTTATTGGTCCTATGTTCTCAATAACTTCATATGGACCAATACAATTCAAGCTTAGTTTATCCTTTTTCCTTGTCTGAGCATATCTTTATCCTAATCTATGCGTATCTTGACAAGGTGCTACTCTTCGAAGTATTTCATCTTTCGCTTGATATTTTATAGCTCTTTAGTGCTATTACACTTAACTCTTACATCTATCTCACTATATTCCATATGTCTGGTGGTGATCCACCTCACTCATTTATCTTTCTTGAATCACTTAACTCCTATTATAGATTCATTTTGCTCATCAATAGTAACTCGAATCAATTTTGGCCTTCTACCATTTTAGGCCCTCTTTATTTCAATGTAAGGGTGAATGACTCCCTTTCTGTCATACAATGCCCCATACAGTATTCTAATGATGTCACAATGCCTGTAGTCAATTTGAACTATACATCAATCTCATATTCCTATGAACTCTAGAAATATAAGTTTTACACCTATCTCCAACAGTCAAGACTATTGGTAACTTAAACATGTAATCACTTGGTTCTACAATCTTAGCCGCTAGATACTAATTTGACGTATTCCTACTGGGATGTATAGCTTAGGTTGATACTCACGCTCTTTCTAACCATATTCTTGGTTAATCCTCTTTATCTGTTACACACCCTTTTCATTTAAATCACAAAGTAACATTTTTCCTATTCTGACTCAAAATTCGTATTCATTTTCAATTCCTCAATAAGATTCACAGTTCTGGATCCTCAGTTTGGACTTTTCTGAACTTTTTACATAAAACTGCTCTTCAAATTCAATAACTACAAGTACTTTATTTTGCCCAAATCCTATGCTCTTTATTTCACTAGATTTGGTGACCCCAATATCTGAATTCATGCTTCACTGCTATTGGAATTTCTGCTTAATGCATCAAATACTACACTAGCTTTACAGAAAATATTCATTTGCACAATCCTTTCAAACTCAATAATTACCTCAATCTTACTGATCTGTATATTCCAGAAATGACTCTGCACATCTAATGTCTCCAAGATCTCAAAGCAATTTCTATCATAGCAATTCTAAACCATGTATCAAAATCAACTCGTAAGACTTAATCTCTATGCATACAAAAACCACTTTATACTATTACAATAGATTGTATCTTAATCTTTGGTGTGAAACTTCATAAGATACTGCATAATCTCCAAATCTAAATGGAATAATTAACATTGAGGTTATAGTTCCTTAAAATTCTTTTAACATTCATCATTCATATGGTTTACACATTTTTCCTCAAATATCTTTTTGTCAGAGGACTAAGATTAGTAAAACTCTTTAAAAGCCTCTATTGGTATCCCATTTTTTTAGCAAAATTTTTTTGTCAACTTCGAATCTTATATATATATATTCCTTGTAGTTTCTCTCTTCATTATTTCCTCTATTTTCTTTGGATCTCCCAATATGTCATATTAAGATATATACAACCTACATTTTATTTGATCAAGCCAAGATTCACTCTTATTAAACCTGACGTATAGTTATTTCTACCTTCATGATATATAAGATTTCCTCAAAGTCAGCAATCCAATCATATAGTTTAATACTTCACATCGATAAAATGCGTATATTCTCAATAGCATATTCTACCTCTTATGCCTGAGTCTCCGCTAGGGATATGACTCCAATATTCACTTTTGATTCATTATATATTTAATTCTGATTTGTTTCTTCATTGATCACTCTTAAACTGAATCATCTGATCAACTTAACCTAATTTAGGGAAATTCTTCTTTGAAGGAAAAAAATTTCTTGCTATTATCATCGATACTACTCATATAACTCTTATCAATCAACTGTCTTAATCATCGCTTATCGATTATTCTTAGTACCTCAAAAAGAGCAATTTCTATCATTTTTCACACAATCACAATGATTTATGCATCAAAATTCAATGATGTAGTGGACACGATCGCATATGCTAAGGTGTGTATCATCAAGGTCATCCCATTCTATTTAGAGATTTATTTCTGACAGATCACCACTTATCTTACAATAGTAATACTTTGATCTCAAATGATCCCAGACAATATTTCTTTATCCTTACCACGTTCAGGGTTTCCTTGCATTGACATATGCTAACATCAACTTTACCTTAATTTTCCAGAATTTACCTCTTTTAGTGTTACATCATTTCATGATAATTCAACTACCATATGGAGTGCATTCACTCTTCCCATTTGATTCCTCATCTTTTTCCTAATCTCATACGTACATAAAATTCATTCTTATATGCATTTCTAATTTTCTCTTCACCACACACCATTCATCTCTCGTAAAGGCAACTATGTCTTCTTCCTTCCCTTTTTATTGCTTCCCCCTTCCTATCTTATCTTCCTGTTGTTATTTATTTTATCTTCCACATGTACCTCCTCAGTCAATTCAAAATTATAAATGTATAATCATCAATAAATTTTGATATCAATTTCCACTAATATATTCTTATGGTGGATTATAACTCTTGTCACATTATTCAACTACTTTGATTCCAAATCCATCTCCTTAAGATCATAAAAATTTATGTTTTCATTACATTCTACTTGCACACCTTAATCTCAGCATTTCTACTTATCTCCCTATTTTTATCACACAATCATGACAATATATTCACTTCTCTATCACATTCGAAGGTATACCATTATAGTACAATATTGATATCATGTTCCATAATACATACACCAATACAAATGTAGTGAATCTTTATCTATCATATCGAACCATATACTATTTCTCCTTTCTAAGTATCCACATATCATCATACATACATATGTTCGCAATCAATTCAGAATCATAGATACCTAGTCATCCTAAAATTCTGATCTTAATTTCACAGACACATTCTTATGCTAAATCATCACTCTTATCACTTTTACGCGACATTCATTTAAAATCCAAGTTTGACCTCTCTAGGCCATAGAAAATTTCGTTGTCTTTCAACTCGGCTTATACACTTTAGATCTCATCACTCATATTGATATAACTTCTTTCCTTAATCAGTCCATGACAATGTATTCACATTTATATCACATTCAAGGATATATTACCATAGTACAATATGGATTTCATATTCAATGATAAAACCATATATATAAATGTAGTGGACCTTTATCTATCATACAAAACCATATACTATTTCTAATTTCTAACAGCCCATAAACCTTCATTGGCTCACATTTTGATAGATCATCATTCTTCCAATGCTTCTAACAGCTCAAATTCTTAAGGAATGCTTATGCATGTTGGACCCCGAACTTTCGGTGGAAATTAGAAATATTTAAATACAAATTCAATGTGTGTTTTATATATGTATTGTGTTATAGATGCCTTTTGCCTTAAGGAAATTGATGAGAAATGAAGTGATTGGTTTTAATGACTTTAAAATTTGAGTAGAGTTGTATGAGTTATGAAAGTCAAAATGAACTAGTTGATTGAAATGGAAGTTGAACAGCAAGAAA
>JANZLD010491358.1:0-14820 GCA_026413575.1 Erythroxylum carthagenense
TCCTCCCTTCAATGTTCATAATGGTATTGAACAAGTTGTCAAAAATGTTTTTCTCAATGTGCATCACATCTAGATTAATTAGTGTAACATGTTTTTAATTAATTAGTTTTAGAAATTATGTTTTAAAACCGATAAAGCCCTTAAATTGATTTCTTAATTTGTAAGAGTAAAAAATAAAAAAATCAACCCAACATTCACACATCATTGGAGAAAGGAGAGGGCAGAGAACAGGACACTACCTTCCGTTTGGAGTGTCAGATAAAACCACGTCGGCGACACAGTAGGTCGACGGTGACAGCTCACCTCTAGACGACAGCAATGGCAGACACAGGTGACAAATGGAGGAGGAAGAAGACCGAGAAGTCGCGGGCGCAAGCGCGGGGTGTTGGGAAAAGAAAATTTTGGATTGGTTTTAATAAAAACCAAAATGACGTCATTTTGGGTTAAACTAAAATGACGTCGTTTTGATTATTATTAAAACCAATCCAAACCTTTCTTTTCCCCCCACCCCGCGCTTGCGCCCGCGACTTCTCAGTCAACCAAAATGACGTCATTTTGGTTATCATTTAAACATTAAATGATGATTAAAACAACGTCATATGGTTTAAAACGAAACGACGTCATTTTGGTTTATCACCAAACGACGTCGTTTTAGTAATGATTTAAATGTATAACTGATAACCCATACAACATCGTTTCGTTTTAAACCATACAATGTCGTATGGTTCAACCTGAAACGTTAAAAACTTCAACAAAACAACGTCGTATGTTTGAACAATTATATGATGTCATTTTGTTTATCAATTCAACGTCTACAACTTCCACAAAATGACGTCGTATGGTTTCAAACCTATACGACGTCATTTCGGTTATTTCAATCCTACAGTCTAACGACGTTGTTTTATTAGGGTTAAAAATCGACAACTAAAATGAAATTTTACTAGCATATTTACCGACGGAAGTATCTATTGGTAAACCTTTTCGCCTGATTTTAGCGACGAAATTTATTATCGTCGCCAAAGTAATATTTCCCAAACAACATTACCGACATCTATACTTTGTTCGTCGGTAATTGCCCACAGTTTAACTTCCATCGTTAAATGTCCGTCGCCAATTTATAATTTTCTTATAGTGAGTGTATGTGGAAAGTAATAAGGTTGACATGGTTTATGATGTATTTGATTGGAAAATATATTAAGGAGTGAATGTATTCGTATTACGTTTTAGATTGCAAAACTATAAGAAATGAAGGATTTTGAAGTGATGAAAAGGAAACTAGCAATTTGTGAATGCATTTTAATTGCTTTATATAACTAAATTCTTTGCAAAAGAATTGATGACATGTGAGTGTACTTTAAATTGATTTTATGCAAATATTTTTCATTTGATCATAAAATGAATATTTATGCTGAGTTTTATGCGAATAATATTTTACAAGTGAATATTGCTAGCATAAGATTATACTTTAGTAATATATGAGTTGTAAATTGAAAGTTAAATTTTGTATGAATGGAAATTACATTGAGATTATGCGTTAAATTGAATGATTATGAATACTCCAATAATTGATTTCGACAATAAGCTGAATTGAAAAAGTAAGAGTTCTTTTACCTATGGTAACTGTTAGGCTTTATACATGTTATGATATCCATTTATAATGGTTAACCTATTACAGGCAAACAATGTCAAACCAACTCCGTAAATAATGGTTAACAGGCAAGTGATGTTGAGAACCAGCTCCGTGACTTGTTACGAGTAAGCAATGTAGAATCATCTCCATAACTACCAGTCTATAGCGGTTAACCTATTGTGGGTAAGAAATGAAGAACTAGCTCTGTAATTAGTGGTCAAATAGTCGAGGGTATGCAATGTAGAGCCATATCCATGAGTTTAGGCCTAGTGTACTGTAAAGAAACTAATGGTGGGCCATGTTGAGTAAGGAAAGTTGTGAAAATAATAATACCACCACTATTTATTTTTAAAAACAATTTGAGAGGTACCATATATTACTAATTCTAGTGATTGACTTATTTTCAGTTTAAAAGTTTTGAGATGTACCGTATATGACTAATTCTAATGGTTAGCTTATTTTCATTATAAAAGCTTTCATAAAACTTATTATCACCATTTTTTATTATTTAAGGAAAAAGAAAAAATGGAAAATGGAAATTTGTATATTATGAGTTTAATATCGAAAAGCATTTCAAAATAGTATTTCAGAGAAATTAAAATTATGATTTACAAAATGTTATGTTATTACCAGATTTGATGATGGACGAATGAATTGTTATGGCAAATGTTTTACCATAAGCTTTATTATTTTATAGAACTATTTCAATTATGTTGCTATGAAAAGTATAATTTTTTAGCAAATTGATAAACACTCACTAAGCTCATGTGTCACACCTTTATTTTATTTTTTAAAATAAATCACCCCAGATATATGTATAGGTGTTGTAGCAATTGGACTTTACTGCAGGGTTAATTGCATTGTCAAGTGCTCTTACGCTTGTATTATTTTTTTATATGTATGTGATATGTTTTAAATTATTTTGGAAAAAGGTTCAAAAGTGCGATCTTGTAAATATTTATGGGATTTACTTAATGAACTATGAGGGCTTTTATCCTCAATGACATGTTCAAAATGTTGAGAATTATATGTTTGTGATTGCTTGTGATATGGACTTAAGGTGCTATTCTAGAAGTTAAGATGCTATATGAAATGCTAGAAGTGTTTTAAAATTTGTTATGAAGGTCTTTGAAAATTTTAAGGATGTCAAAATGCAACCATTATGCTGCTAAAATTTATAATAAAATGATTTTAAAATAGAAAAAAATCTTTGTTAAAGCATAAAAGGTTTTTAATAATTGAACGACTTAGCTTTATAGGAACCCTTCAGTTAAGTTAGATATCGGTTGGAGGACTATAGTGGAGTCACTGGGAGGGCTACACTCAAGTTCCGAAAGGGGAATTTCGGATGGATCCTTTCAAGTGGTATCAGAGCAGGTTTTGAAATATGGTTGTCTTTATACGTGTTATGATTTCATAATGTGTTTTACGTTGTTTTTGTGAATAGGCAACCTGAAAAGTTTTGTTATTTTTATGCACTAGCCATAAGATACCATAGTAGTGTCAAGGAGTTTGATCGAGCATATTTGCAAGTTAGACACAAAACTGTTCGATAAGAGTAGAGATCCCGAAAGTGCCCTAATTTGGTTGGATCGAGTTAAGAATAATAAATTAAAAAGGTTTGGTGATAGAATGATGAGATGGGAAATATTGTTAAGTAATTTTTACTTCTAATAAAACCCCTAATATTAGCAAGTATACGGATCATAAACTTATAGTACTAAAGGTGTCGATCCCGTAAGGAGTTGGTGAACTAATCTAATTCTAAAGCATCTAAGGCCTAAAAAGATTATTAAAAAGAAAATAAACGATAAACAAGAAAGTATATTCGTGAATCTGGATTGATTGAAATTAAATTGTAAAATTAGCACAAGGAAATCAAAATTGAGCACCACTAATGAACAATTAAAAATCACACAAGCAAGATTAGCCAATTATGAGAAGGGGGATTTATCTTATAATCAAATGCTATCATTTTCACTTTTGAGTTAATACGGTATTGGTATTAGACTTTCAAAGGGTAGATTACTCTCTCTCAAGTTATAATCATTAAATCCTAAATCATAACCCTTAATTGAATTATGAAAATTGCAATCTCTCAACTAACAAAAAACCCACACATCCACTTAAATCTTAAGCCCTCTAATAGACTATCAGGTCCTTATATGAGATCTATCTTCGTATAAATTCTAGATCTAATTATTTATGTGGCATATTACATTGTTTAACTCTCATTACCTAATCCAATTGTTTTGCTATCGATTCACAATCTTGATTTGTTATCGAAGCATGCAAATACAACAAATAATCACATTAACATTGATTCAAGAACAAATCCATAAATGAGTTTAGAACATCATCATAAAACCTAAATCCATTACTATTAGATCTATCATATACATTCAAAAGAAAGAATAATAAAGATGAAATGAAATGTCACTTAGAAGGGTCAGAACAGATCGAGAAGATAGCAGTACTGTAGCCCCTCTTCTCCTTCTTCCTTTCTCCTCCTCTCTTTTTTTTCCTCTCCTTTGGATCTTTCTCAAACTGGTAGAAATGGAGCTCCCTTTATAAGGTTATTTCTTTTCTTTATATATCTTTTCCATTTAGGGCAAACATTAGGGTTTACTCTATCACAAAAGTCCAATTATCTGTAAAAAAATTGCATTTTAGAAGTTGGCTAGTGTCTGCTATCCCACGGGCCACAAGTATGGTCCATAGTGCCACGATTGTGACACTTAATTTTAACCTCGGTCACGATCGTGGCTAATGAGGACATGATTGTTGCCTATCCATTTTGTTTCTGTCACGATCATGGCCTTGATCGTGCCCATAGACTACGATCATGGGCATTGATCCTCTATGGGGCTTCCTCCAAATCTTCTCCATTCTTTGATATCTGATCTTAAAACACTAACAAAAATGTCAAGGAACCTCAAATACACAAAAATAAAGCTCATTAGCATGTTCTAACCCATATAACACTCAAAACACAAATATCTAACTAATTAACACAATTCTAAACCTAAATATACATGAATTAATTAATTAACAACTAAAAACATACTAAATGACTATTAAAATATGATGCAACCGATAACTATCACATCCCCACACTTGGAATTTTTTTTCCTAAAGCAAAAAAAAAATCGAAACACAAACAATCCAAACCACAACAAACACATATGCAATAATGGTAAAATGTCGTTGAACTTTACAAAATAAATTTAACTACAAACACAATTCTTCAAGTTGTTCTAACTTATTAACCTATGAAATTTGTGACTAGGTACTTCGGACTAAATATACATACTAATCAAGATCTTAATGTCGAATTCATTCACCCTTATCACACACACATTGATAATTATTTGGTCAATCAAAATTATAACTATCCTTAAGTGGCTTTTTATGAAAATTCAAGCTATTCACAAAGATCAGTAGGATTTATTAAACAAGGCACTATTTTTGTTAATTTTTAACATGAGCCTAGCCTTTTAATGTGAAGGCAAAGATTTGTGATGAATGTCCCTCGGTTACTCAACTAGGGAATGTTTTTGACTTTAAGGCAAACATTTGTAATGAATGTCCCTTGGTTACTTAGCTATATCACATTCTCAGCTAGCTACTAACTCTATTCATAACCCGATTTGTTCAAAAAGGGCCAGTGAAATTGTTATTTATTAAATAAAAACATGCTCTTTTTTAATATTTTTCTTGCCTACCTCATTTTTTTAGCTAATTATTCTTATGAAAAAATACTAACAATGCTACTTATCCAATTAACCTAAAATTATAAAGGAATGTGTTAAATTACTGCGGTGAAGGAACTAACGTCATATCCTAATTAACATGCATATTTAACCAAGTAACCTAGGACACTAATTTCACAAGTTAATAAATCTTAGCAACCTAAAAGACTATGTTCAAATTTAAACCGATTCCATTAAGTTCTATCCATTGATTGACACGAGTCACGTCATGCATACCTAAACAAAACTAACATACAATGTGCAAAATTCACATTCATAATAAAAATGCATAATGCATACAATCAAAAATAAAAAGCATATAAAGCACATAATACAACTATCCCCACGCTTGGATAACACATTCTCCTCAATGTGAGAAGGATAAATAACATACAAAGTGGGAATAAAAAATAAAAAATAAGAAGAAAACATAAGAATAAAATAAAGATCGAAATGAAAATATAAGGGTTAAAACATAGAACTGGTGATGGCGATTAAGGTGGTGATGGCGTTGGAGTCTGAAACCAAATGCGCTTGATGCCCATGATTGGTGCCCTTTCTTATAACTGCTTTAAAAAAATAGTAAGAGAATTAGCATTCCAAATCATTAAAAACTTATTTTTAAAATTTGAAACAAATCTAACTACCCAAATGTGCTAATTTATGGTCATTAGCTTGACCTTACACCTTTTAAAGCTTAGCCGGGATTAATTATGAGTAGCTTACTTCCACCCTTATTACCCAAATTCAACTTTTTAGTTTATAAATAAGCTATAAATTGCAAGATAAGACAACTTTAATAAAGTTAAGAAAACCGATTAAGTTCAGTATTTTTTTTTTCATTAACAAACTGTTACTAAAATAGAGAATAATAAAATTCCCTGAATCTTTTGAGGAATCCAGCAGTTTGTCCTATGAAAAGGGTGATCTGTTCTTCAGTTACCCTTATCTCTCCTTCTTCTTTCGCTTCGTGAATAGAGACTTCCTTACATTCTTCAAGCCATATGTCCATTGTTTTCTTCTTTTTCTTTCTCCTTTAAAGACTCGACCACATCAATTTTCTTGAAAGATTCACCCCTCTTCTTCTTCTCTTGGTCTTCTATGAGGTGGGATTTAACTTGTTTTACTATTGGTGCTTCTAGCTCTTTCCCAATCCTAAGTGTGATAACCTTACACTACTCTCTTGGATGTACTTCAATGTTGCTTAAACAGTTTTTTACACTTCTCTTACAAAATTCATAGGAAAGTTGTCTCATTGGAAGCTCTAGGTTGTAAATCTTTTTCATTTAGGGCAAACATTAGGGCTTACCTATGCATAAAAGTCTGAAATATCCCTAAAAAATTCATGTTTTAGAAGCCAGTCTACGCTTGTTATCACACAGGCCATGATCGTAGCCCATAGTGCCATATGAGGCCATTATCGTGGCCTATCCATATTACTTCTATCACAATCATGGACTTGGATCCTCCGCCGAGCTTCCTCTAAATCTTCTCCATTCTTCGATATCTAATCTCAAAAACTAACAAACACATTAAGGAACCTTAAATACACAAAATTAAAGCTCAATAGCATGTTCTAACCCATATAACACTCAAAACACAAATATATAACCAATTAACAAAATTATAAACCTAAACATATAAGGATAAATTAATTAATGACTATAATCATACTAAAATGCCTATTAAAACATTATGCAACCTATAACTATCAAATATCATATAGTCAGAGGTTAGTCAAACCACCTATAGTGTCCATAGACTCTTGAAACATTAGGAGCTCAGTACCAAGGTGTAGCTAATGTGTAAGGAGATCACCTGCATAGGTTGGGGTAATTGCAGTAACCCAGCAAGATATTGAGGATACATCTGGTATGGTGATAGGTACTAGTAGTGATGAATATATTGAGATCGATCCCAAATCTATATACTCATACATGTTAAAAGATTTTATTAGATAGATTAGTGTGAAGTTGGAGCTTTTAGAGTGCCATATTATAATAACAACTACTAGTAAAATGATGTTAGTAGCATAGAATGTTCATAAAGGTCGTTACATAGTAGTTGGACTTAGAAGCTTTTGAATGAGGTAATCTTATTAGATATCTATGACTATAAAGTCACTAGTAAGGGAATTGAATAATAGTGCATTATGTCAATGTGGATTGCTTCTAAAGGAGGTTAGGATTGGTACACAAGGGAAGTTAGATATAGTATTCGATGGGAAATGTAAAATGCTCCCATCTCTTAGCATATCAACCATGATATCTAAAAAAGTACTAAGAATTCGATATGCAAGATATTTAGTTTATATGAATTGATAATTACAGAAGTTTACTATGTTATTTAGCCTTTTAATACTGGAAAAGTAAATTATGAATATATTTGGAGGATGAAATTGGTTATTACAGTTAAATTAGTTGAGGATTAATTATTGATATTGGTAATTGGTGACTGAATTTTGATATGCTTGAATGTTATGGCGTTATAGAATGATTGATTAAAATAAATATCAATCTTAGCATAAAACTTTATTTTTAAGGTTAAGTCTATTTTTGATTATAAGGTGATTTGTGGATTTGTATAAAGTAATGTTATAGATGACATTATGATCTTTAATTAAGATTGATGATTGAACAATATTCTTAGGAGAATTATTTTTCTAATGTTATTAATTATAGTAATGAATAGTTTAATATAAGTTTTCAATTTTGCATATATTAGTATATTGATTCTAAGTATTGAACATTCATTATTTTAAGTTTCTTTTGATGTAAGTTAATTGTTATATTTCTTGAAAATAGATAAGTGAAAATGGTGATAAAATTTTCAAGAAAATGTGAGAGGATTTGAAGTCCAAAATTTGTAGTTAAGAAATTTTACTGATAGGTTTTGATCTATAATTGAGAATTGTCTCATTAAAATTTAGAGCCATTATTTCATTATCACTTACTAATATAAACATTGCTTCCTAATAGGACCAAATATAAGAAACCATTTAGCGATAGTCTCAGCAAGAAACACCTATTGATGAGACTCAAACATATCTTGATGCTGTGTGTAGTAAGGACCATTGTGGAAGCATCTTCGGGCTAGGTTCATTTGCAAACACATGTTATTCGCAATCCTCTACATCCAGTACAACAACATCTAGTAGATGGTGGCAAACTGATCATGTCAATAAGCTTCAGTCGATAGTGGACACATTGATAGACACCATCGCTCAGCTGAGACAAAAGATGGATAAGATGAAGGCGAGGAGTAGCACCTCAGAGCACTAGCAATTACTAGGACATTACGATTGTTGTAGTCATTTGTTTTGAATTACAAAGACTTATTATGTACACTGTAATGTTTTTATTATCAATTAAGATAATTTTAACTTTATATCATCAACTGACTTTCTGTTTAAACAAATTAAATATATAAACATTAAATTGACGGAAAACACATGTATATTGCCGGTAATAATAATTACCGATGGAATCAAACGACGGTCAACGGTGTCGGTAATGCAACCGTAGGTAAATTTAATAACGAACATTTTATCTGTCCTTCTATCAGTAAAGTATACCAACGGTAAAATTGTTATGTAAAGATAATTCATAAATGTTAAAATTATGCACTTATCATAAGATAATTAAATAAAATTTAATGTCTAGTTCTTTTAAAAATTTTCTTATTTTTATTTACCGCCGAAATATAAAAGACAGTCACAAAACAACACTATATTTACCAATAGGAAAATTTTGTTTATTGTTAAACTGTATGATATTTACCGACCGTTCTCCTTCTTCCATCGGTAATATTGAAACCATTATCTTAACTACAATTTACCAACCGTTCTTCTTGTTTCCATCGGTAATTTTACTGACGGAAAAGACCTTTTGTCGGTAAAATTTACTAATAGACACATGTTACCGTCGATATACTTTACCGATGGAAGGAAACATAAAATGTTCCTCGTTAAATTTACCTACGACCGCATTACTGACTCCGTTGACCATCGTTTGGTTTTGTTGGTAATTATTGTTACTAACGAGATACATGTGTTTTCTGTCTGTGTTCTCTATCAGTAAACTACAAATTTCTTATAGTGAATGTAGATTTCAGCATTTCATGGTTTGATCTAACCCAGGCTTAAGTTCTCCTTTTACATATGGCTAAACATATAATTGGGTTCTATTCATTCAAACTGATATCCAAGATGCATTATGAAGAAAGAAATATATAAGAAGATCATCTTCATTAGGAAGTAATTGAAGTGATTATCTTCTTTAGGTAGTAATCATCTTACTTAGAAAGTTTATTATTTTCATAAGTCTATTTTCAGTAGGAGAATAAATTAACAAATTTCGATTATATTTTATTTTCTAAAATTTTTATGTATTGAACCTATTTGAAAGGCATGAAAATGAATAAGAAGGTAAAAATAGTTAACATAAAGTTTGTCCAGGGCGAGTAGTCTAAACAAAAGCTATAGGGTTCAGCAAGGCTATGTTGATTGGGAACAAAAATTTTAGTCTCACAAAGTGATACATGTACACTTTATTCATACCATAAATTATGTTTGTGATAGTGAATTCATCTCGGGGTAACAAATACTATGGAGAATGTCATGTTACTTCAGTTAAATGCTTAAAAGTAGCACATAAAGAAGCCACTTTGGACACAGAAACAAACAGAGAGATATGGGCTCCACCTGTTCAGGTTTCCCTACGTATATTGGTTTAGTACATTCTCATTATACGACAATTAACATGATTATTGTAAGTGTCTTGAAGTTTTATAGATAAATTTAACAACTTTGTCCTGTTTTTAAGTTGGTATCTCAAAAGGAATCATATTGTTTGCAGCCTAAATTTGTGAATGTTAGCCTTCAGACATTGAAGCTTCTCTTAGAAAGTACAGAGAGCTAGTCCATCCAAATAAGATGAGTGTACTTCATAGGTATGTTATCAAATCGTTTCTTTTGTGCTTTTTGTTGCAAACTTCTTAACTCGCTCAATTTGAATAAACTAAAGAATTCAAAAATTTACTAATATCTTGTCCATATACCTTTTGCTTGGCTGAACAATTAGTCTTATATGTTTAGGATTGAAGCTATTGATGGATGTTTCAACCAAGACACAGTTGAAGAGATCATCTACAGCTTGGTAGGGGTGATCAATCAAGGAATCACAACATTTTTTTAAAGTTTTCTTTTCTTGGGATATCTCTCCCATTAGATTAAAATGAAACCTCTTTAGAGCTCCATTTAAGTACAATTTGCTAGATCACTTCATAAAATTAAAGCACTCTCCAACCTTTTCACCTTCCTTCTTCTTAAAAAAGAAAGCAAACATATATAAGACGTCTTTTAAATAGGTTCTTTTAATTGGTGTTACCAATTTTATTGTTGCTCAGAAGGGATACATGTAAAACTTGTTCTAAATTACAACTATTTGTGTCATTCTTGGATTTGATCCATTATTCCTTATATGTTCACAAATATCATAAGTGAGTTGATAATTTAAATTTAAGGAGTGAAAAGGTGATTTAGTTGTCAAGTTGTTATAGAGTTCCAATTTGTTCTATAGATAAGGGGATAAGGATATGGCAGTAATTAGTTTTTTGTAACAATTAGAAATACTTGGTTTAAGTTTTTTTATAATATTTAGAACTCTATTTCATATTAATTTTTGTAATATTTAGAACTCTATTTCATATCAATTTCTAGTTTTGATAGTTGGGTTATATATACTCTTTCACTTATTCAATTTGTTGATTTAAAACACCACAATTGAAAAATAGAAATATTTCACTTAGGCTATTTAAAGTGGAGCAATTGCTGAAGCAAAGTTTAATAAGTGAGTAACATTTATTGGTCTTTTGTGTATCCATTTTGCTATTATTGGTCATCTTTATTACAATTGATAAGAGATTTATTTAAGTTGTATAATTTTACCCTAACAATAGTATACCCAGTTATCTTTTTATACTTTTTAGGTTAAATCATAATGGAGAATATGGAATCATCCTCTATTCATGGTAAATTCAATCCAGCATGGAATTACTTTCCTTCTTCTCAAGCATTTGATGGAAATATCCAATATAACTGTATGTTTTGTGGTAGAATATTTAAAGGGGGAGGAATTTTTAGTATGAAAAAGCATCTTGCTGGTATTAAGGGTAATATTGCTTCTTACAAAAAAGTACCACTTGGTGTACATGATATGATTGGAAAATATTTGCAGAAACAAGTAAAAAAGAAAAAGAAAAATGAAGAGGCTCATGATATATCTTTTGGAGATGATGAAACACAAGTATTAGATAAAGGAAAAAAGAAAAGCTACTATTGATATCGATTCTTATCTTTCTCCAAGAATTACTCATAGTTCTCAATCTAGCCTAAACAATATTGTGGTTAATAAGGATGTTATTTTATGATGTCAAAGAGCATGGACTAGATGGTTTTATCATTCATGCATCATTGAAATGCTTTAAATTCACCATATTTTCAAGAAACAATTGATACTACAACAATAATAGGTCCATGATTTAAGGTACCATCTTGTTAGGAGCTGCGTGTGCCTTCCCTTCAAGATTTAAAAAAGAATGTAGTTAATTATGGATAGATATAAATCTAGTTGGGAATCAACATGATGCACTATTATGACAGATGGGTGGACTGATCAAAGACAAAGAATCTTAATTAATTTCTTGGTTTATTGTAATATTGGAACAACTTTTATCAAGATGCTTATGACATGGTAAAAAGTTCTAATGCTTTATCTGAATTATTTTCTGAAGTCAAGCGAGTTGACCCAAAGAGTGTTGTGCATTTTGTTACAAATAACGTAAGGCCCCAAATTGTATCCTATTTGGAATGTTACATATTCATGAAATTACATGTATGATAGGTGTTAAAAATTATGATATGATTGAGAATTGCATATGACTTGAATTTTGGTTTAATGGATCATACTTAGTGAATTGGAATTAATTAACACCATTAGAGAATTGAGGTATTAAAATGTACATTTGGATTAGGAAAATTATCAAGTGACAAGACAAGTTAATGCATAAAAATTGGAATGACTAAGCCTATGGGTTAGTGACATTTGACATGACTAATGCAATGACATTTGGCAGCATTGTTCGAGTGACAAGTGGCCTAATCAAATTGTGGCATTTGGCAACCACATACGAAGACATGTAGATGGCTTCATTGCGGGAAAAGTAGCTTACCTTTAAGTGTGACATGTTGCTTGATTAAATCAAGAGCACCTAGCATCCAAAGAGTTAGGCAGGTGGTGAATCATCCCTCATTCTTAATGTTTCTGCCTTCTCTCTTCACTTTGCTCCTCTCAACCGAAACTCTCCTACTCTCTCATAAACTTCTGGACTTTTGCTGCAATTTGAAGCATCATCACTTAACATCTTTGTAAGTTACTGTATCAAGAAGTAAGTCATGTTTTTTTGGTGTTGAAATGTGCACCTTGGTCTAGGAGCTATGTATAGTTGCTTAGAAGACTAGTTGGCTTGCTTATTTGGAGTTGTTCTTTGAAGTTAAGAAGGAAAGGGAATGCTAAGCTTGATTTCATGTTATAATATGAAATGTTTGATACTTGAATTTAATAGAATATGTGTTAAGATGATGATAAATGAATGCTGGAAAAATGATCCTTGTATGATAACTTCTGGTTTGGTTTTGATGTGTGGAAGATATTGTTTTGTAAGTTACTTAATGAATAAATTTTGAATTGGTTTTTGGACATGAATTTGATGTGTAATTGAGCCATGAATAAGGTGGAATTGATGAACTATGGTGAAGGTGTGTTAAAGGTGTATGAAGGAGTTAAGTTTTGGAAGCAGTTTGAAGGTTGTCGGTGAGTGAAACTTTGGTTCACTCATCCCACGATCGTGGGAATTATAGGGCATATTCCCACGGTCGTGGAAAAGAGTTAGGAAGGTGAAAAACTTGGTTTTGTGCAATTGTTGACATATATAAGGTTAGGGCCCTTAGCAATGGTTTAATTGAACTTAATTGAGGTTGAAAATGAACCTAGATGATGTTAGATTAATTAAGTAGAAGTTAATCTAGTTATAAACTATTAATTGAGGTAATAACTTAAAGAATGTGTGATTAATTAATAATGTGCCTAATGTTAAAATTTATGGTATGTTCAAGATGAATGTGTTCTTAGTAATACAAATGTGTTCCAAGGGTTTTATGTGATGTGAGTTAGATATGGATGTTTGGGAATTTCTATGTTAAGTAATATGTAATAACTTAATGTTTCATTGATATATTGATGCAAATGCTTATGTTTATATGGCATATTGAGTTTGGTCAAAAGGGAGTGAATATGTTCAATTTGAGAAAAATGAAATAAAGACATATGTTATTCACTACATTATTTGCTTATGATTCTGAAATCTGAAATGGATTGTTTTAAAACTATTAAGTCCTAGTCGTGGGTAGATAGGCATGCCTAGAAAGGTCTGCAACTACTCCTGTGACACTTTGGTGTCTCCTAATATTGTCACTTTAGTGTCTTTTGATATCCACACTTCGGTGTCTCCTGATATTTGACACAACAGTGTCCTCTAATACTGAGATATAAGTCCCTCCTATTCTGTGATACCAATCATGGTATCTTCTGTTCTGGTCCCATTACCCACTTTGTAAAAAGGATTACTAGGCTAACTTGGTTTGTGTTTCGATACATGTCCGATTTTGTTATAAACAAGTTTTGATCTGAAACAAGATAAATTCTGATCAAATACAAGATGAATTCCAATTTGATACAAGCTTTGACCTGTTTTGGCACAATTATGTTCTATTTTGAGACTTGTGCATTGTGTTCTGAAGTAATGACATTTTGTTTTGATATTTATAAATTTTGTTCTATATTGATAAATCATAAACTTTTCTAAGACTCTTAATGTTCGGGTTGCTCTTGAATATGAATAACTAAAGACTGCTTATAATATGATTAGATTCTGAACATATGAATGTTAAACGACTATTAGAAATAGTAGCCATTATGTATCCTGTTTAGTTACTCCTCACTAAGCTTTATGCTTAGCACTGTGGTTTTAACTCTATGTAGGTTCTGATATGAAGGTTTAAAGACTGAGACAAAGACAACCGCAGTGGCCAAGAAGATTATGTTTTGTTCTGGAAATGTTCAGTTTGTTTTTGAGTTGCTTTTAATGTAATGAGACATATTGGAATTTGTATTTTGTGTGTGTATGGTTTGTAATAACTATAGTACAGGTCAAAATTGGATTTATGGTATATATTTTGACAAGTTCAATATGTATGATGTATATTATGTTTTGTTTATAAAATAACTCCTAATGGATTGTAATGTTTGTTAAGTCAAAGTGACTTTACTTAAATATGATTTTGATGTATAACAAAAAGAGACAAAATAAAAGTAGTTAGAA
>JANZLD010492510.1:0-14808 GCA_026413575.1 Erythroxylum carthagenense
TAGTGAGTTTTAAATGGTAGTGATTGTTCTAGTACGCCACCCTCGTGGGTCACGGGCTCGGATATCACCGTCGATGTCGAGTTCGGGTCTCGTGAGTGGGGTGCTACAATGGGCCCTTAACTAAAATTTTTTATTGATATTTAATATTTTTGATATTTTAATTTTAATTAAGTATTCACAGCCACGAGTTTGAATTATGAAGTCACACCCATGAGTTCAAACTCCTAGAATTAATTAACTTAGCAATAACTAATAATGAATAATAATCTTTTATTTAATTTTAATAAATAAATAAATATTTAAAATTTATCAATTTGTTAAATTATTTATACATAAATAAAATTTATTTATACAAATATTTTACTTAATTATAATTAATTGAAAATTAAAAAATTATTTAATTAAGAAATTATAAATGATGGATTTTTCCTATCAAACATTAATTAGAATTCTTTAATATTTTGCATATGTTGTGTATGTACAAAATACATGATAAATAATTAGTTTTCATTTTCATAAATATCGTTTCATATTCGCAATTAAACTATTCGATTTTTCTGAAATTATTTTCCTAATCGCCTTTTACCATCGTTTTTTTAGGTTTTCTTCTTATTGCCTGCTTCATTGTTGCGCTATTAAGGTATGTTTAATTATGTCACAAAAATGTATTATATAATATTATGGTGTACTTCTTCATGACATATTCCTTTTCATTGATATAATAATTAGTTTCTTCTTTATTTTTCCATATTTCATGACTTACATATACAAATTTACTTTACTGATATACTCGCTTACTTAATATTGCCATGAATTAACTTTTTTATGTATCTTCTGATCCTTTATTTATCTTACACTATGGTCAACCTAGACTATTATGCAAGCTTTTAAAATTTCTTACTAAATAATTAAATGTATAGAAAACCTTATTTGTTTAATGTATGGTTTGTTAGAATTTTGTTAAATGTATGGTTAACCTTATTTGTTAAATGTATGCTTGTTAGATTTTTTTTATATTAACAAATACAGTTGATGTTAGCGCTTTATGATAAACTCTTTATTAAATCTATGATTTGTTACATGTATTGTCTTATATTCGTAGAAAAAGATGATATTATTGCTTCATTTTTTTGCCTGCTATATTTTTACATTTTTTAATTATACTGAACATTTATTGCTGTAATATATACTTTTTTATACATATCTCATTTAATAATATTTATAATATATATTAAATTATAATTATTATATGTATAGTTATATATATGTTTCACAAATATTGTTACTACAGATATTTTGATGCTTTAAAAAAATTATCAATTGATACCTTAAAAGCATCAATATTGTCTACATTCAAA
Organism: Erythroxylum carthagenense; assembly: GCA_026413575.1. Lineage (NCBI taxonomy): Eukaryota > Viridiplantae > Streptophyta > Magnoliopsida > Malpighiales > Erythroxylaceae > Erythroxylum > Erythroxylum carthagenense. The sequence goes on from JANZLD010492510.1 coordinate 1,359, forward strand.
CATTCATATATGGATAGAAATGCCAAAAGGCATTAAAAGTATGCTAAAATGCTAGAAAATAAAAAACAAGAATTCTTGCAACGACTTAGAGAAACTTGAGCTGCAAAAAAAAGAAGCGCTGCTTTGCCTACGCTTCATCAAACAATTACTGATCAACATAGCTATTCTTTCGTTAATAGTGAACCTTCCAGTAGTCAACTTCTTATTCATCAATCCTCTAGTCAAAAAATATAAAATCGATCTTTTGATTTTAATGTAAATCGTGTTAATCAAGGTAAAAAAATTTAAAAAAATTTAAACCTATATTTTTACTATTTTTATATGACTAATGCATAAAGTGATTCGGTTATTTTTATATATTTTAAAGGATAAATCATTGTTGCTCTTTCTCAAAGTTAGCAGCTTTGCAAAATTTACCTATTGAGCCTCAACAACTTCATTTTGTTCCAAATTGTGAACATTGTCATGCAAAGCGATTTTGTCGTGAACCTCCATCATTCTATTGTTTATTAGGACAGATTTCCATTGTTGCTCCTCAAATGCCTTATGGTTTGAAACGATTATTTTTGGCAATCATGAAAAATCAAAACATTTTAGGAAGAATGTTCGTACATATAATAACAATGTAGCTTTTACTTCCTATAGAACTAGTTATGATTGAGAACTAATAAAAAACAAGAAAGGGGTTTATATATTTCATGTTCAAGGATAGGTTTATCATTTCCTTGACAGTTTAGTGCCAACAACCAATAAGGTATCTATAATCTAACTCTATTTCTTCGATACTGACGAGGAACTAAAAAGAAGGAATAATAGTTGTGATAAACTTTGTGAGAGTATAAGATAATCCTTATGCCAAGTTCTTTCAAAGTATTAGAGACATTCCATCACTTGAGAATCATGAAATAGTTCTGAGATGTTATCCTGGCCTTGATCAACGTGTTTATATTCTTCGTACTGCATCACAAGTTGTTACTATATGGACTAAAATTAATGTTGAACAAATTGATAAATATCCTCACATCTAAGTCTATGCTCACTCAAGTCAAGTTATAGAATTCTATTTTATTATGCATGTTATGACCCGCTTCAATATCTACTTTTAATTCCTCACGGTGAATCTAGATGGCATCGTGGCAATTAGCGATTGATTTCACAAAGAAGCAGGAGGAATGTTTTAGATGAAGAGAGTGATGCTTATTTCAACTCCTTTACTGATTCATCTAAATTATTCGTTATGGAAAACTCAAGCAAGTTTATCTTTTTTTTTTAGTAATTTTCAAATATTATTTAATTCCACCATTTTATTTATCAAATTTATCTTCTTTACTACTAGTTGCTGAAGAAGGATACTGTGAAGATGGTTTGGTTTCTGCTAAAGAATATTATTGCTATCAGCTCCAAATGAGAGAAAATGATGAATCTATGCTGCTCCATAGCTTAAAACTGCTTCAACAATTTGTTGTGGGTACTTATATAAAGATTGAAACGACCCGACTTGATTTTATAGAAAAAACAAAATGAGATATGAACAAAAATTTTGCAGGGTGTTTTGGATAGTATTACCGTTGGTCAAATAGAAGATTCTATAATTGGCCGTCGAGTTGTTCTCCTATCTTCATTTATCGGTGGTTCAAAGGACATAAAACGATGTTATCTTGATGCAATGACTCTGGAACAAAAATATGGTAAACCAGATATTTGCCTCACTATAACTTGCAACCCTATGTGGATAGAAATCCAAGACAATCTTAAATTTCATAAAAAGGCACAAGATAGACTTGATTTATTGGCTAGAGTATTCAGAGCTAAATTTGAAATTCTAAAAAATGAGTTGATCAAAAAATAGATCTTTGGAGATGTGGCTGCATTTTTTTTATATTATTGAATTTCAGAAGCGTGGATTTCCTCATTCTCATTTATTAATAATACTTAAACCGCATTTTAAATTTCTAAATCCAGATTCTCATAATCAGATCATATCTGCTGAAATACTTGATCCTGATCAAAATTCACGATTATATTCCCTCATCATTAAAAGCATATGATTCATGGTCATTGTGATTTTATGAATAAAGATTACCCTTATATGAGAAATGGTCTGTGCAAAACCATTATCCGAAGAATTTTGCTCTTCTTACTATTCATGGTGACGACAGTTATCCATGATATAGACAAAGAGATGATGGTAGGAAAGAGAAAATTTGTAGACATGAGATTGATAATAAGCAGGTGGTTCCTCATAATCCGTACCTTTTAATGCTACTTGATTGTCACATAAATTTTGAAATATGTTTAATTGTAAAGCTTGTTAAGTACTTATACAAATACGTCTTTAAGGGCCATGACCTTGTCAACTTTAGCATTGTCGATCAAGAGAGCACAACTGATATTAATGAAATCATTAATTTCCAAAAGGGTCGTTGGATCTCACCTCCTGAAGCTTTATGACATATATATGAATTTGGTCTAGCAAAGATTAATCCATCAGTTTATATACTACAGGTTCATCTCCTAGATCAACAGTTTATTTCCTTTGACAAAAATCCAGATTTGTTTTATTTGTTAAGAAATATTAACTTCTCGAAAATAGTGCTGACCAAAATTTTCAAGATGAATTTAGCAAATAAAAAAGTAGAAGAGATGAAATGTCTATATAAAGTTTTTCCAGAACATTTTGTTTGGAATAAAAAAACAAAAGCATGGTCGGAAAGAAGTTGAAGAAAAGTAATAGGAAGATTGATTACTGTTGACCCTAGAGAAGGAGAAAGGTATTACTTGAGGATATTACTCACACATGTTAAAGGACCAACATCATTTGATAACTTATTAACTGTTGATGGTGAGAAAAAAAAAACTGTTCCAGGGAGTCTACATTGCAATTAGGATTGCTGGCATCTAAATCTTGTATACAACAAATGCTTGAGGAAGCTGTTATGTTTCAAATGCCAGCGTTGCTCAGACTTTTATTTAGTACACTCTTGTTCTATTATTCATCGAAATATCCAAAGTAGCTCTAGGAAACATTCGAGGACAACCTTTGTTTTGACTACTAGTATGCTTCTTCTTCGTATGGTACGTATACATCTAATGAAATTACAAAAATGACTCTTCAAGATATTAATAAATCTCCAGAGCAAGTTAGGAAAAGCTTGACCAATTGTCATTTTGTTGATCATCAGTTTCATTTTGATTATCATCAGCATCAAACTAAGGAAATAGAAAGTGAGATGAATATATAGGTTGATCTAGCAGATCTATTATTAAAATCAAGGTTGAATAATGAGCAGAAGTACATATTTGATTTAATTATGAATTCAGTTTTGGCTTCAAGTGGTGGAAGTTTTTTTTATTGATGATCTTGACGGAACTAGAAAAACTTTCTTATATTAAGCTCTCCTTGCAAATTTACGATCACAGGGACATATTGTAATTGTTGTTGCTACATCGAGTGTTGCAGCATCAGTCCTTCCAGGCGGTAGGACAACTCACTCAAGATTTAAAATCCCGCTTGATTTATCGAAGAAAAAAGTTTGTCAATTAAACAAATAAAGCAGTATTGCAAAATTGATATTTGACTCTAGTCTTATCTTATAGGATAAGGCTTCCATGGAAAAATGAGAAGCCTTTGAATCATTTCATGATTTGCTTCAAGATACCATAGACTCTAATAAACCTTTTAAGGAAAAAATTGTTGTATTTGGTGGTGATTTTAATCAAAGCTTGTCAGTTATTGACCAAGCTACAAAACAACAACTGATTAATTTGAGTCTTCTAAGTTCACATCTCTGGCCACAAATGTGTAAATTCTCTCTAATGATAAACATGAGAGCGATATCAAATCCAGTTTGTTGTGAATTTTTATTATGAATTGGAGAAGTTACTAAAGCAGTAGATGAGCAAGATCAAATATCCTTGCTAAAAGAATTAGTTATTCCTTATGATAGCAAGGATGAGTCTCTTAACAGGTTACTATTTTTTCCATTATATATTTTACTATCCTTTTTGTTACAATTACAATTACATTTTTCTAATGCATCATTACCTTGACTAGGTTACTTGAAAACGTATTCCCTAACCTAACCTTATATTCATTTGATCCGTATCATATGGTAAACAGATGCATACTATGTCCAATAAACAACTGTGTTGACCAAATTAATGACATGGTGAGTAAAAAATTGTCAGGAAATATGCATTTATACATGAGTTTTGATAAAACGGTTGACTGAAGACATCAAGCTGATTATAAAGATTTTCTAAATTTTTTAAATCCTAAAGGCCTACCGCCGCACAAACTCTTACTCAAAGAAGGCTCCCCAATTATGCTACTGAGAAATTTGAATCCAATTGAGGGGCTGTGAAATGGGACAAGGTTGATATGCAGACAATTAAAAGATCATACAATTTCTACAAAAATTGTATTTGGACCTCACAAACAAAAATTGGTTTTTATACTTAAAATTTCCTTGCAGTCTTCAGAAAATGAAAAAAATGGAATACCTTTCGTCAGAACATAGATCCCTATTTGTTTGTGTTACAATGACCATAAACAAATCCTAAGGTCAAACACTTGATCATGTAGGAATTTATCTTCGTCAACCTATATTCTCACATGGAAAACTATATGTGGCTCTATTAAGAGCTCAAACTCCTAAATCAGTTAAAGTTCTGATTATTCCAGGAACTTTTGAATGTTCAAAGTTTGATAAAAAATAAGAAATATTGTGTTTCATGAAAATTTTCAATTAGTCAATTTATAAAAGATAGAGTTGTCAGGAGGTATGTTTAATTGTTTCTTTTCAACTTGATACAATTTCAGTTCATATAAAAAAAACTCTTTCTCCTAGCTAATTCATTAAATGAATTGTTTTAGGATGGAAAACTGTTTATTGATTAAGGATATTTTACCTAGCGCTCTATGGTGGTCTTGTGAAATTATCGTCAAAGAAAAACAACATATTATTGCTTCACCTGGTACACCATCAAAGAGACAAAAGTTTATCTTTTTTTGATTATGATGTATAACAATTATGCTTTCTTCATTTAATATGTTTTTTACTTAATTATTAATAATTTCTTTATTATTAACATGGGTTAGTTAAAGGTATTATATTTAACAATGATATCTAACGAATGAGTGACATTTTGTAGCCGTGTAAGAAATATATTATTTCTAATGCCATTGTGAAGCCAATTCTTGCTCAATATCAAACTAAAGATTTGAAAACAGAGTGGATAACTACGAGCCACACAGTCATTGAACCTATACCAGATGCTGATACCATCATCCTCGTGAAATTTAACTATACACCTTTCGTCGATCTTATCAACTGTATAAATGACAATAAAAAATCAGTTGGTTAGACACTTAATCTATTTCTTTATACATTGTTCACAATTTTTGTCTATTATATCTAATGATATTTATGTTTAACACGTGATAGATATTTTGGCCGTGGTTATTGAAGTCTTAGATAAAATAGAAATCAACAAAGATGGAAGAAATTCAATTGTGCAGATATTTGTTATCGCCAATGAAGAGTAATTTTAATTCACTGTTATTCTTTATATTTTGCATGAAACTGAGATAAATTCTTCCTTTTTCTGGCATTTCTTTTTTATTAGACAACAAATGCTTGTACTGTCGATGTGGAATTCTTTTGTTATCAACAAGGGCCAACAAATTACTGAATCCTTGCGCTCTTATCCAATAATTCTGTGTAGGAGACTAAAAGTGAACTTCTATAATGGTATTTTTTCTTTGTTGTAATATTACATTTTATTAGTTATCTTTTTATTTTATTTTCAAGTTATAATTTATAATTTTAGGTATGGCATTATCGACCTGGTTTGACTCAGCAATTCTTGTTGATCCACCATTATAGAAAGTTGCAGATCTTAAAAATTGTTACTACATTATCTTTACTCCAACATTTTTGCTCCACCTATCAATTAAATTATATATCTTTGCTTCAACTATCGATAAAATTATATAGAAATTTTATAAAATTTTGATGCTTTCATATTTATAATTATTATATTACGAGGCACGATGAAATAGTAAGGAAATTAAAAACCTTATCAGCGAACAATCTTACTTGAGATACAATCCTGATATATCCTTTAGATCTAATCAGAAAATCACGAAAATCATGTTCTTGAATTCTACTAGCAAGGTAACTACATCTATATGTTTTTGTAAATATTTCATATTAAATTTTTGATAGAAATCTTATTATGGGTTATTTGCAGATATCATGGATTAAAGCTAAAATTTCCTTCGAAGACATCTTGCAAAAATACTGGCATATGGCATGTAAGAGATGTTTTCGTTCTACAGCTGCTACCTATGGAGTTCCATTCACTTGTAATTGTTGTAAAGAAAAACTTACAGCAGAACCCAGGTTTTATTCTTCTCTTTTCTCTCTTCAATTTACTGCTTTTTGCTTCTGGATTTTAAATTTTGGGCATTTTTTACTTAGATGTCATGTGTGTGACCCAAAGTCACACTCGTGACCTTTTTACTTGGATTTCACAGGTGTGAGTCATACCCGTAACTTTTTTACTCACGGATGTGACTTGTCCGTGACCCATGAACTTTTTCTTCACAGGTGTGACAAGATTGGGACAATAAGTCACACCTGTGACCCATGACCTTTGATGCATTCTGTAATGTCCCAATCTTTTTTCTACTTGCCTTCATAGCGTCACAGTTATTCACACCCCTGATACCCTTAAATTTTAATGTCCATTTTTTTCCTTCAATGATTTTTTCCTCCATGGATTTTTTTCTTCATACCAGTGAATTTTCAGCTTCGTTTAATATCATTTTTTCTTCTAATTAAGATATATTCTAACTTTAGATATAATGTCCTTTTTTTCTTCCATTCTAACTTTTGATACAGATGTTGATATGAGATGGATTTGACCGCAAAACAGCCACTATCACGACGTCTATTTTTTATGAGCTCGCTTAAAAACTTTTGAATTTCACCGTAGTTGAAGCTATACAATATTACAATGAGGTTATATTTTTCGATATAATTTTTTTACATGTGCAATTTAATATGAAAATAATTATCTTTATATGGCTATATCAATTGACATTTTTGCATTCCTATAATAAGAACATGGAAGTTCTTCTAGAAAAGGTGTACGCAGAATTGAGAAGCAAAATATTTGGTCTTCATGTCAAACCAACATATATTCAATCATCAGATGCAATGCAACGATTTACTGTTATGTATTATTGTGAAATTGATGATGATGAACTACAAAAGGCTTCGACTTCACCCGCGAAAGATGACCAAACTTCAACTGATGATCAACATGACAGTGCTAAAATTACATCTCAGCCTATTTCAGGTATTTGTTATTTGTCATTATTTATTCATTCAGTTTTAGCGTTTTCATCTTTATCAAACTATGTAAACTATTTTTTACAATAATTATATTATCATCTATTAGTTATCTATCTAGCATTTAAAAAAAATAATGTCACCTTATATATTCTATGGCTAATATACTTTGATTTTTTTTATATCTTTAGAACATGTTGCTGAATCTTCTTCATTAGTTAGACAATGCCTTCATAAAAGTTTCAGTCATATTGAACCTAGTCCACAGTCAGATGCAAATATGATCATCAACCATACTGAATCCAAACTGCAGTCAGATACAGATGGTGAACGTAGTAACAAAAAACCTAAATTTTCATAAGCTATTTCTATTAGAACAAAATGATCATATGACTTGTGTACCTTTTGTGTTTTTTATTTCATATTATCTTAAACTCAATATTCTAGACATCATATAATTTTAGATAATTTTGGATATACATATGATGGTTTTTTTTGTTGTTGATTCATGGTCGTTAGTAATTTTTTATTACTTGGATAATAACCGTTTATTGTTTTTAATAAACTTATGCAAATCATAAAGTTCAAACTTTGATCAAATCTCAACATATCAAAAGAAAAAGAAAATGTTTTCTTTACTTTATGTTTATTTTCTCTTTTTCTATCATTTCATTCTTATAAGATTTTAGTCACAGGCATAATTTATTTTTTCAACAGTCATAGGCCTGATATATTTTTTCTTCAGGATGTGTTTTGTTTTTTCTACTCAATATTTTTCCATCCTATAATGTAAATATGTTTATACTTAAAAAAAGTTTAATTTTGATATAATTAATAGTTATTATAATATAATCAATTAATTACATATAATATATATAATAATGTTATTATACATATTTGGTCTGAAATAATGAATAATAATAAACACTTTCTATTAATTCGTATTATTAAATATACTTATTATAATTAATTTTGATATAATCACTAAATATAATTAAAATTATTTTATTTATTAACATATAGTTACTTTAGTAAGGTGTGAATATTAATATTTGGTGTATATATTACTGTATTAATAATAATTGTTAAATATTATATAGTTTATGTGAATGAAAAATTTTTCATGCTATTATTTCAATATACTTAAATAACAGTTAATGAATTAATTTTGCTTTGATTAATAATTATTACAATATAATCAACCAATTATATTAGATTTACATATAATAATGTTATTATACATATTTAGTACATAATGATGAATAATAATAGTACTATTTAAATATATTATAATGAATACTTGTCATAATCTAATTAATTAGTACAATTATTATTAATGATTATTGGTATATTATTAATTATTTGATTTATTAAAATATAGTTACTTGATTAAATAGTCAATATTAATATCTTTTATATTTTAGTGCATTAATGATTATTGTTAATTATTATTTATTATTATATAGCTTGTGTGTGTGTGTATTAGTTAATTAGACGAAAAAAACAAAGAGGATGTCACGGGTGTGACTTAACATGTCACACGCGTGACATATACCCTTTTAATTGTAATTTATATATAATTAACTTACTGATTAAATTATAGTTGTGGAGTGTTAACTGGCTAGATAATTCTCTACCGCGCCCAGATCTTAACTTACATTTTGTCTGGTAAGAGAAGGAAAATCCATACCGAATTGATTTATTAATTAAATAAGTGTAGAGGAATATAAACTTGATTAACTTATTCTCATTTTACTACTAACCTTAATATTACATCTTTATTATTTCTAGATAAACTTTAACAGGGTCACACTCGTGACTAATGAAAATTTAAGCATTCATAACACTCACGAGTCACGGGTGTGTGATTAATGAAAATTTAAGCATTCACAACACTTACGAGTCACGGGTGTAACTTAAAATAAGTCACACCTATGATTGATCATGTTAGAGTCACGGGTGCTAAGTCACACTCGTGACTGATCATGTTAGCCTATCAACTGGAAATATTCAACAAAAATTTTGACAACAAAAACATAAACACTATATAAACATCAAAAACCACAATTATATAATAAAGTAAAACTATTCAAGAATCGAAAATTTCTACTCACGGAATAAACATTCATAATAAATGTACAAGCGTGGTTTTTTTTTCTTCTTAACAATGGCACACAATGCCTATCCTTCTCTTTTCTTGTCTTCTTCTTCTTCGCACCATCCTCTTTATCAATAATTACATTAAGAACATCCAAGTCGGTTTTTGGCCCTCGAATTTTGTCTTCTCTTTCTTCTTCCAAATTTGTCTTCTTTTTCTTCTCCTTTTTTCTTTGAAGAGAGTTAATAATATTAAGTAATTAATAATTTCATCAAATTAAGATAAGAAAAAACTAGCATCATTAAAAACATTCAACCATAAAAGCACAAACACAGGAAAAAATACATTAATAATAACAACAAATAATTTTCTCATTTAATGATTAAAGATGTTAAATGATCATTTTCACGAACACATCCTAAGATTTTAAAACTCATAATAATTTGTGAATTACTCACATGCATAACCATAATTGACAAGTACATCAACTAAAAGACCATCAACGAGTGTGATAGATACTCACTCAATTATCCCTTTTTTCAATCGCTCAAAGGTCAAAAACATTCACTCTTTTTCCATTTTATGTTAAACATCATCTATAAGCTTGCTCGCTAATCCAATCTTCACTACTATATATCTAACATGGGCATTAATCCAAAGGTCTTTATTTTGGATGTAATGAGGCCTTGGTAAAGGTATGGAAAAGATAAAATTTAGCTTAAAACTAAAGGACTAATTGAGTATTTAAAATGATACGTACCAATAAAATATAAAATGCAAAATTTTTTCTTTTCAAGAATATCCTTTACTTTTACAATCAACCCTTTTTCCCTCTTTCTCTTTTTTTCTTCCCTTTTTGTTTTTCCCCTGCCATTTTCTCCTTCCTTTTTCCCTTTTTTTTTCTCTTTCTTCTTTAGTTGATATGATTTGCTTTTTTGCTAAATGTACAACATCATATATCCTTGTTTTTTTGTTTCCCTTTTTCTCTCTCTTCTTCGGTTGACATCATTTATTTTTTCCCAATTTACAACACCATATATACTTTTAAATGCTCAATTTGCCCTTATGGCGAGTATAATCAAAACAGATAAATAATAAAAAACAAAGCTCATGTTTTAGGTTCTAACCAAAAAAAGGTTCCATGTAAGCTCAAAGGGTTTCACTAAGGATAATATCATGGTGGCTTTATAAGCTTTAAGGTTATGTCCTAAATGCCTTCATCATTTTAATGGCTATATAAGATTATGTAATTTTGACTAGTATTCGTAAGCAAGTTCTAGATTTGTTTAACATGAAAGAATTCTCTCAACAACGAATACTTTTAATTGGTCTCAAACCCTTACCGAAGGAAAGTGTCGTTCATCTATCACAACAAATTATTTCCCTTTCAATTGAAATCCAGGTCAGCTAACTCATGCATGCAGGTATATTTATTCACTTATACTATGCATTTATAACCCTGATTAAGTTTAGTCAATAATCACACATCTTTAACTACTAAACAAAAAAATAAACACGATAAGTACAACAATCATAGTCAATGTCATAGGAAATTAAATAAAAGATCTAACATGCAAACAACACTAATTAAGCCGAACAATGAAATAAAAGAAATTTAATCACAGACAATCAAAATAATCAAAGACAAAATAGAAATACAATACTAAGATGGAGGCGAACACTTTCTGGAGCGAGGATTCAAATTTGCTAACAAATCCTTGATCTCTGTAATATCTGCCTCAATCTTTTGCAACCTCTCATCCATTTTCCATTCAAACACAATAACTTAATTCGTTAATGATTGGCATTCAACAGAAGTAGGTGCAATGGTAAATTGCATACCTTCATGTATTGAAGGGCCTTCCCTTTATGTACCTTTACCTCTTTTCCATCGACTATGCTCACTAGCTGAAGGTTCTATTGCCCCATCGTTAATAACAACATAACAATCACCTTGCTACTTCGCAATCTTCATTGACACCAAAGACTGCAAGTCTAAACTAGAATTCCCTGAAACTAACTACATACTTGTTCTCTAAGTCAGTAAACCTAAATACTCTACAATTTGAGTCACAAATGCCCCAACAACGATTTTCCCAGTGCTAACTTTTACTACATCCATCATATGCTCACTTAACCACAAACCAGCATTAAACTGTTTGCCATTCACCATGCACTATAACACAAACAATTTAGATTTAGAAACTGCACCCTAACTATCTCCTATACCAAATATTGTCCAAGTTAAAAACCTATGAAGAAAGTGTACGCTAGGAACTATTAAAGTTGATGATTTAGATCTATTCGGAGAAAAAATATTTGTTGAATTTGTAACTTCACTCCAAAATTCTCTAGGCCTAAATTCATCATCATAACCATATAACTCACTGTGTGGAAATCCAAATATATCATTTAAATCATTTAAACCAAGAGTATGTATCGTATTCATTAATCTGAATATCAAATTAATCATGATGCCACATTCATTATAGTCAAAATTAAAGTTGATAAAAATTCTAGAGTTAATTCAACATATGAATTTTTCCTAAAATTTGCAGATATGTCCTATCCTATGTTATGCAATGATTCATTGACTCGATTTGCAATTCCTAACTCAGTTATAGCTGTATGATTAATGAATCTATTTAGCATAATCAGATGATCTTTTAAACTTAGATACCTTGATTGGTTCTCAGCATTATTAAACAGAAGGTAGGGAGGACCTAAATCAGGGACATCGCCTGCTTCAGAAGATGAAGATGCTTCAAATCTCATATGAGGCATGATCTAATTAACAATCAAGAATCAAAATATTATCATTAATCTTAAACCAAATAGGGCAATTTATTACTTAGTTAGATTTAGAATAGTTAAATCTATTATAGTCTCAACTGACAGAAGGGAATAGCCAGGACAAATTGCATTTACATGCATAAAATACCTGATTTATTTACGTACAAATTAATATATTTATATGTACATGTGAGATTTAATTCAAACATTATGAACAATACAGTAGGTTTGATTACATCTGTAACTATGCAGGCTACGAGGTTTGCATCAAGCACTTAAAATTTTGCTTTATCCATCTTTTCACTTTCGTTATCCAAGGTTTGACATTATACCGGTTCCATGAAACAATAATGATCAAAATCATTCCTATAACAACAATAGAATTACTAACTATATTAGCAAATAAACCACCATCGAATTTACTATAACAAGGTCACAATTGGTAAAGCACAGTTTCCTTCAAAGTCACAAAAATATAACACGTTAAGATACTAATGCTGGTCTTTATACTATTTCAGAGAAATTTAATTAATCAAAATGCTTTTGATATGATTATGGTAGCCCCACAAGTTTCTTGTTAGTTTATCTTTGACTTATCCCATTTTGAAAATTAGTAATTAGCACCAAGGTGATCAATTATTACTTCACACTGAACATATAAAACTAAATTTGTTAAGCCAGGAGAGAAAAGATGATTTCTTTAACTTTATCTTACATGTAAAGAAAACAAAGTTTTGAATTTAAAATTTATAAGAAAATGATAGAAATTAAGGAAGACTAGGAACCTTACATTAGATGATGCAACATGCTCATGTGATGGACTAGGTGTAGACTTACGATGTAAATTCTTATTCCTTATAAGAATTATCTTAACCTGGACCCATAGAATTATATGCCCATCTCTTTGTTTTTCCTTATCAAATGCTTTAATTCTTGACCAAACTCTTCCCCAAAGGAAACATCTTCTCAATTAACTCAATTATAACATAAAACAACTAAACCAATTTAATTTCATTATGAAAACATAACAAAAAAATTCAGTTCAATACATATACATATATACATACATACATATATACATACATATACATACATACATACATATATACATACATACATACATACATACATACATACATATATATATACATATATACATACATACATACATATATATATACATACATACATACATACA
>JANZLD010493037.1:0-14803 GCA_026413575.1 Erythroxylum carthagenense
GAATGTTATCTCTCAAATGATCAATGTATGGTTCTCTCAAGTGTTTTGGTGAATGGTTTATGATTTCGGATTACAACTGTAAGGTTTCTACTAACACTCTAGAAATGGATTTTCAAAACCAATATCTGTTTTATCCAACTCTTAGCATAACTCCAAATCAACTCAAGAAAAGCACCAAAATGAAAAACAAGGTTTTTTTTTTCACACAGAATAATGAAGAACAACTTTCTTATATTTCTCTGTCTGATCCAAGAAGAAGTAAAATGGAGCTTTTCATATATTAGCTCATACACATTTTTCAGGCCACCTTAAATCAATGGCTAAAGATGAAAACAAAAGATGATTTGTGGAGAAAGATTTTGACATGTTTTTTGCTCTCATTGGTTCAACAAAAAACAAAGACAATGTTGCTGTCTGAAATGTAACAAACTCTGACAGTGTATCAACTAGTGGTATTAGAGGCTGCAGAAAGGAAAAATAAAGCTTTGATATTGCAGGGACCAAAAAGTTGCATGGAGTATGGATTTGAGCTAACTTAATCACTTTTAATGGCAATTGACATTTTGGTTCTGAATTCTTCTGCTTCATTGGTTTTGCAAGATTTCTTCATAATTTCATTGAAACTATCTACTTCTGCTTCAGGTTTTTTTCTTCAACTGATCAGAAAATTCCAACTCTACATTTGCTTCTCATATTCTGATTCTTCATCTTTCAGCTTTCTATTGCAACTTGTTTCAGCCCTTCCACTCTTCCTGCTCTGGTCTTCAATCATTTGAACTCTATTCCTTTGATCCATGCACTTCTGAATTATTCCTAAGATCATCATCTCTAGCTTCTTTAGGAACATGGGAATCTTTTCTTCAATCTTCCTTTCCTCTTCACCTTGACTAATCTAACTAAATCTTCTACAAGTTTCAGTATAGCAGGCTGCATGAAACAACATAATTCAACAGATTTAAGTTACTTATACTTGATTGTAGACTTCTGATGATGAGTCAAAAGAAAGATGTTTTGGCTAGGAAACAAATTCCTATTCGCCCTTAAAGCAAAGCACATAGGCCAACATTGAGCATAAGGTAGGGGTTTCAAAATTGGAACTTTTGAGTAAAGGTATATCTGCAGTCCGCTTGTTCATTGCAAATGGAATTGATGCCAATCGGAATATGTGGTCTACAACATATGCTTTGTTTCTCCAATTTCTTGCGGAATTTAGTTATGAACCTCCAACCTTCCATTGATGACCTTGTTAGAAGAATTTGTTTAAGTCAAGATTATTGAATAAAGACCTATTCTTTTGGGTTGTTAGAGTTTTTTGCTATCGTTTTTATTCCTGTTATCTAAACCACTTTACGTTATTTGTAATTTATTTTTTCTCTTTCTTGTTAAAGTGTAAGGCTATAAAAGCTAAGAGCAACTTCAATAAAACTATCGCTTAAAATCCAATTGTTTATGTTTCTATTTAGCTATTTTGCTATCTTAAACTTCACAATTGGTATCAGAACCCCTACTGGGCTCGTAGAAAAGGAAGTAACAGATTTCGAGTGATCAAACACTAAGAGGATGAGTGAACACAAGACTCTAATAAAGATTCCTCACTTCAACGTTCATTATGATCACTAGAGTGAACTGATGGAAAATCTTCTCAGGGAAAAAGGTCTTTGGAGCTTGGTGGAGAACGGCTTTCAAGAACCAAGGGTAGGGATAAGGTTGATTGATGTGCAACAGGCATAGCTTGATGATGCCAAAACTAAGGATCATCAAGTTATGCATTATTTATTCTAGGCAATTGATCGAACTATCTTTGAACAAATCTTAGATCGTCGCACAGCCAAGATTGTTTGGGATTCAATGAAGTGAAAGTTTGGAGGAAATTTAAAGGTGAACAAATCTTTGCTTAACTCATTAAGAAGAGAGTTTGAGGTTCTCACAATGAAGAAAGTTAAAACCATTAATGAGTATTTTGCAAGAGTGATGATGGTCTCCAATAAGATGAGGAGCAATGGAGAAGAGATGTCTGACATAAAGATTGTTGAAAAAATCCTGCGTACTCTAACTAAAAGGTTCACATATGTTATGGTGTCCATCGAAGAATCTAAAGATACTGACAACATGTCCATCGATGAATTACAGAGTTCCTTGGTGGTGCATGAACAAAAATTTCGACAGATAAGCAATGATGATGAGGATCAAGTTCTGAAGGTCGAAGGCCAATCTGGAACAAACAATAGAGGGAGAGCACCTTATAAAGGAAGGCGATGAGGATGAGGAAGAACAACATTCAACAAAGCAATTGTTGAATGTTATAGGTGTCATGATTTAGGACATTTTCAATATAAATGTCCAAAGTTGAACAAGGAAGCAAATTATGCAGAGTTAGAAGAAGAAGATGAGCTATTGTTAATGGCCTATGTAGAACTACATGAAGCAAAGAGGAGTGATGCGTGATTCTTAGATTCAAGATGTTCAAACCACATGTGTGGGAATCAAGATATTTTTTCAAGCTTGGACACAATTTTCTCTCACACTATCAAGCTTGGAAATAATACTAGAATGAAGGTTACTGGAAAGGAAGCTGTGAAACTATTCTTGTAGGGAGTTTGCTATACTATTGGTGATGTGTTTTGCGTACCTGAACTCAAAAATAATCTCTTGAGCATCGGACAGCTTTAGGAAAAGGAAGTATCAGTGCTATTTAAAGATTGTGTGTGTAGTATTTATCATCCACAAAGAGGATAGATGGTGGAATCCATTATAAGTGCAAACCGAATGTTTATTTTGCTTGCTGAATCTCCTACCACAACAAACGAAGAAAGATGTCTCCAAGTCAGCAATACAGATCAGTCAACACTTTGGCACTACCGTTATAGCCATCTCAACTACAAAGGTTTGCGTACTTTGAAATACAAAAACATGGTGATAGGTTTGCCGCAAATTGTAGCGCCAAGTGTGACTTGCCAGGCATGCCTGAAAGGCAAGCATCATCGGACTCCAATTCCTAAAAAGAGTTAGTGGAGAGCAACTGAAAAGTTGGGTCTTATCCATAGGGATCCTTGTGGTCCAATTACACCATTTTCAAGCAGTCAGAAACTTATTTTGTTTCATAGATGATTTTTCTATGAAAGCATGGACTAATTTTCTTTTAGAAAAATTAGAAACATTTTTTCACTTTAAATGTTTCAAAATATTTATGGAAAAGGAAATTGAAATGCCTATTAAATGCTTAAGAACAGATAGAAGAGGAGAATTTAACTTTACAGAGTTCAATTATTTCTGTAAACAACATGGAGTGAAGAGACAATTGACTATAGCTTATACTCCACAACAAAATGAAGTGACCGAATGCAAGAATCATACTATGCTGAACTTAGTGAGAGCTATGTTGATAGAGAAGAAAGTACCCAAGATTTTCTGCCCAGAGGCAGTTAGGTGGACGATTCACATCTTGGATCGATCACCTACCTTATTTGTAAAGGATATGACTCCAAAAGAGGCGTGGAGCGGAGACAAGCCATCAGTCAATTATTTCTAAGTTTTTGGATGTGTGGGACATGTTCATATTCTAGATGCTAGGAGAAATAGCTTAAAGATAAAAGTGTGAGTTTTGTACTATTTGGGGTTAGTGGTGAATCCAAAGGGTATATAATGTTTGATCCAGTTGCCAAATGAATTATAGTAAACCGTAATGTATTTTTTGAAGAAGATCGTGAGTAAGATTGGAATACAAATTTTGAAGGGGAATAACTAATGGAATTAGAATGGGGGGACAACATGGAAAGGAATGCAATTGAAGAAGATAACACAGTTGAAGAAGGAGAAGTCACAGAGGAAGCCGAAATTAATTTGCCTTCACCAGTTATCGCAACAGACTTGGTAGCAAGGGAGGGCAAAAATCGACGTCCACCTGTATGGTCAACAAATTATACTTCCGGTGAAGGTTTGCCTGAAGAAGATGAAGCAAACATGGCATTTTTATAATATTTGATCCTGCAGACTTTGAAAAAGCTGTCAAAAGCCCGAAATGGAGACTAGCCATGGATGAAGAATTCAAATCCATCGAAAAAAATTAAACCTAACGCTTAGCGGAAGTACCTGCTGATGCAAAGAAAATAGGAGTAAAATGGATTTATAAAACCAAGCTAAATGAGCTTGGAGAAGTTGAAAAATACAAAGCAAGATTGGTGGTGAAAGGCTACACTTAGTAACATGAAATTGATTATACGGAAGTTTTTGTACCTGTGGTCAGGATGGATACGGTGTCGGTGAGAATGATTATAGCATTTGCAGCTCAAAGAGGCTGGAAACTCTATCAATTAGATGTCAAATTGGCTTTCCTACATGGGGATTTGAAGGAAGACGTTTTTGTTGAACAACCGAAAGGTTATGTGAAGAAAGGAAGTGAACAAAGGGTGTACAAGCTGCAAAAGGCCCTTTACGGACTAAAACAGGCGCCTAGGGCTTGGTTTAGTCGAATAGAGTCTTACTTCATCAAGGAAGGATTCGAAAGTAGTTCTAGTGAGTAGACACTTTTTGTTAAGAGAAACGGAGGTAAAATTCTCATTGTGAGCATTTATGTTGATGATCTTTTATTCACTAGTGATGATAAAGAATTGTTGGGTGATGATAAAGAATTGTTTGATATGACAGACTTAGGTCAAATGAGATTCTTTCTTGGAATTGAGGTGATACAAAGATCAAATGGTGTATTTATATGCCAAAGGAAGTGTGGAGCTGAAGTTTTGAGTCGATTTGTAATAAAGAATTACAATTCAGTTTGTAATCCTATTGCTCCAAGAAAAAAGATTGGTAAAGATGAAAATGGCATAAAGGTGGATGCAACTCAATACAAGCAGATAGTGTAAAGCCTGATGTGTCTCACAGCCACGCGTCCTGATCTCATGTATGTTGTAAGTCTTATTAGTCGATTCATGGCATGTCCTACACAACAACACTTTGCAGCAGCAAAAAGGGTCTTAAGGCACTTAAAAGGAACTGTGAGTTATGGTGTGTTCTACAAAAAGGGAGGAGCAAGTGATTTGGTTGGGTTTATTGATAGTGAATATGCCAGCAACATGGAGGACAACAAAAGTACTTCAAGCTACGTGTTTATGATGAGTGGAGGAGCAGTAGCTTGGTCATCTCGAAAGCAACCTATAGTCACCTTGTCAACCACAGAGGCTGAGTTTGTTGCAGCCGCTGCATGTTCTTGTCAAGCCATTTGGATGAGGAGGATACTAAAAGAAATTGGTCATTTGTAGACAGAAGGTACAAAGTTGATGTGTGATAATGTTTCAACTATAAAGCTATCCAGAAATCCATTTTTACATGGTCATTCCAAGCACATAAGGGTAAGATTTCATTTTCTTAGGGATCTTACTAAAGAAGGTACCGCTAATTTATTGTTTTGTGGCACTTAAGATCAACTAGCAGATCTGATGACAAAGCCCCTCAAGTTAGAAGCATTTCAGAAATTGCATGAAGAACTGGGCATGTGCACTCATTCGGATTTGAACTAACTCTTGACAAGAAGAATAAGTTCAAGGGAGGGATTGATAAAATAATTTGTTTAAGTCAAGACTATTGAATAAAGACCAATTCTTTTGGGTTGTTAGACTTTTTAGCTATCGTTTTTATTCCTGTTATCTAAACCTTACGTTATTTGTGATCTTGTTTTCTCTTTCTTGTTAAAGTGTAAGGCTAAAGCAGCTTCAATAAAACTATCGCTTAAAACCCAATTGTTTATGTTTCTGTTTTAGATATTTTGTTGTCTGAATCTTCAAAGACCTAGTTATGCATTTGTTAGTTGTTAATGAAGAGACGACATTAATCTGTCTGAACCTTCATTTATAGATTTCGTTCTTTTATCTTTCTACAACAATTCCACATTTGCTTCCAACATATGTACTTTATTGGTAGAAATATCCAAGATAAAAGATTGGACTTGGTTTTCAACCTCTACTTTATCTGTTAAGGCTCCACCTTAACCGGATGCTTGTAGATGAAACTATGATGGGCCTCGACCCAGCCGAGCCTACTGCTAAGGATCAGATTGGCAACGTCATTAGGAAATCTACTCGTGAGAGGCAACAGTCCGTGGCCCTCAAAGGCCACGTGTTAGGATGATATGCAATCAGTTAGTAAGTTGCTATTTTGAGAATAAAAGGGAAAAGGTTAGGCATAGCAATGCATGAATTGTATGAATGATGATTTCATTTTCTCTCTCCTTTTCTCAGATTCTCCCTTCCATAAGATAGTACACTGTACAATTCCTTCCTTTCTTCTTAAACCTTCAATTTCTGTACTCATCAATCTTGTACTGCTGCTTATTTCATCAGAATTAATCAGAATATTGCTCCCTTGTTTCTATTATTTACTTTCACTGTTACTGTTTTATTGCCTTGAATTCATACCATTACACTTTTTGGTGCTTTCATTGAGCCTTCTCCCTTCCCCACATGGCTGACGGAACTCGTTTAGCTAAGCTTGATGCTGCCGTGAACTCCCTTTAATCCACTGTATCATCTCAGCAAGCCACCATGATGGAAATGTAGAACTAGCTCGAAAACATCACTCGACAGCTCACAAGCTTGAGCCAACTTATAAAAGATAAGCAGCTGCCTTTAACCGATGATAAACAGTAGCCTAGTTCTGGTGAGCGTAAAATCGTCCACCACGCTGAATCCTCCCTTATAGGTAGTCACCGCCGTCCGACCACTGATTACGATTCTGATGGGGATGAGTTTCCTTTCAAACCGAAGCCCACCCGCGTTGAACTCACCAAGTTCGACGGTACCGAACCAAAATCGTGGATCTTTAATGCTGAAGAGTTCTTCGACTTTTATAACATCGATGATACGATCCGCATCACCATGGCCGCCTTCCACTTCGACGGCAAAGCTCGCCGGTGGTATCGCAGGATGAAGAACAACCGCCAACTATCTTGTTAGGCTAATTTCACTAAGGCTATGATCGAAAGGTTTAAGTCGGATGCTTTCGAGCCGCTGCAGGGATTACTATCGAAGCTACAGCAATCGTCGACAGTGGACGAATATCAGAGTAGGTTTGAAACTCTGTCGAATCAAACCAATGACCTGTCGGCGTCATTCTTTGCGGATTACTTCATGTCTGGGCTTCGTCCCGATATCAAAAATGAAGTCCTTTCCTTTCGGCCCAACTCGCTCAACCATGTTATAAGTTTAGCCTGTCTACAAGAGGCGAAACTCGCGGAAAGTCGTTGTTTCATTAGTAAGGGCATGGGCTTGGTAGACAAGAAATTTGAGAGCCCAGGTATTTTGCCCACACCATTTGCTAGCTCCACTCAACCTATGGCCCAAACTGACACAGCCAAGCCTGTTACTCGTCGTCTTACCCAAGCAGAAGCCTAGCGCCGTCGAGATCATGGTTTGTGTTTTTATTGCGATAAGAAATTTGTTAAGGGGCATAAGTGTAATAAACCCCAATTATTTCTTTTGGATGATGACTGCCTTAGCTTCGACGATGAATGTCCCATTTCACCTACACTCAACTCATCGTCTTCCTCCGTTTTGATTTCTTCTGTTGAATCTGACCAGTCTGTTTTGTCGTCGGTCATTTCTGAATCTCTTGATTCCTCAAGCTCAAATTCAAGTCCAACTGTCATCTCTTATAACGCATTTTCGGGGTGCCCTTCTCCAGCCACTCTTCGCTTCTTGGGTCACATCCACGGCCACCCGGTTCAGATCTTGCTTGACGGAGGGAGTATACACAATTTTATTCAAACTCGTGTGGTTCATTATTTGGGTTTCAAGGTCGACCGCTTAGTTCAGTTTCTAGTAATGGTTGGTAATGGAGACCATTTGTGTAGCAGGAGTAAGATTCATAATGTACCATTAGTGATTCAAGGCATTGAAATTTCAGTTGATTTTTACGATCTTCCCTTGTATGGTTCTGATATTGTCTTAGGCGTTGATTCGTTAGCTACTTTGGGGCCTGTTATCACCAATTATGCAAATTGTTCTTTTCAATTTGCTTATCATAATTCGCAGGTTTGCTAGAAGCGCATCACTACCTCGTATCCGCAACAAATTGAGCTTAATTCTCTTTGAAGTTGTATTAATGTGGGCTCAGTTGCCGCTTTCTTCAGTTTGCATATTAACTTTCATCCACTTGCTGCCACCACGGCTTCTACATCTGCATTCACACCGCTTCTTCAGCAATTTGCAGATGTATTTACTCCGATTTCAGGTTTAACTCCTCCGCGGCCTACCGATCATGCTATACACTTACAACTCGAGTCGAAACCAGTGAATGTTCGTCCGTATAGATATCCACATTATTAGAAGCAGGAGATAGAAAAATAGGTTGCTGCTATACTTTGAGAGGGCATTATTCACCCGAGTACGAGTCCTTTTTCTTCTCCGGTACTCTTAGTTAAGAAAAAGGATGGGACATGGCGATTTTGCGTGAATTATCGTGCTTTTAACTCTATCACCGTTCGGGATCGATTTCCAATTCCAACGGCGGATGAATTATTCGATGAACTCTTTGGTGCCACGATATTCTCTAAGTTAGACTTACTTTCCAGGTTTCATCAAATTTTGGTTAAATCCGATGATGTTTTGAAGACGGCTTTTTGGACTCATGAGGGGCATTATGAATTCCTTGTAATGCCATTCAGCCTTACCAATGCCCCGTCTACATTCCAAGCTACGATGACGAGCATTTTTAAACCATTTCTCTGGCACTTTGTTCTCATCTTCTTTGACGACATATTGGTGTATAGCCGCACTTTGGAGACCCATCACACTCATTTGCAACTCATGTTTGAAACTTTACAAGCACATAGGCTGGTAGCTAAAGAAAGTAAATGTGTTTTCGGGCAAGATTGCATTGAGTATTTGGGGCACCTTGTATCGGGCGATGGACTGAGTGTAGACCCCTCAAAGATATCCGCCATTCAATCTTGGCCAGTTCTGACTTCAGTTGAAAGTGTCCGTGGATTCCTCAACTTTGCGGGTTATTATCGTCGATTTATTAAGGATTTTGCTCGAATTGCTTCGCCTCTTGCGGACTTGCTCAAAAAGGATAATTTCCTTCAGAGCTCTGAGTGGCAAACTGCATTTGCATTGTTGAAAACAACCCTTAGTGATGTGCCTATGTTGGCTTTGCCTGACTTCTCCTCCCCCTTTGTTGTTGAAACTGATGCTTTGGGTATGGGTATTGGGGTCGTTTTGCAGCAACATGGCAGACCCGTCCCTTATCATAGTCAGAAGCTTTCGCCCCTAATGCAAGGGGCACCGGCATATCATCGCGAAATGTTCGCTATAACACAAGCGGTGGGTAAATGGAGACAGTATCTTCTTGGTAGTCGATTCTTTATTGTCACAGACCAAAAAGCTTTAAAGAACTTGACCGCGCAAACGATTCAAACTCCAGAGCAGCAACATTAGCTTTACAAGCTAGTTGGCTTTGATTTTGAAGTCTTGTATAGGCCCAAAAAATAGAAGACCGTGGTCGATGCTCTTTTTCGAGTTCCAACCAAGTGTTTGATGGCTCTCTCGATTCAGAATTTCGATAGATTGGAAGACTTTCGTAAGCTTAATACTTCCAATTCTGAATTTCTTCGCATTCATGCTAAAATTGTTGTAGGTGAGCCTGGTTTTACTGAATTTTCGATCCATGATGGCCTTGTCTTCTTCCAACATTGATTGGTGGTTCCTAATGACATCAAATTGAAAATTTCAATCCTTAAGGAGATTCATAGCTCTGTAATTGATGGACATGCTTGAGTTACACGCACTTATCACCGTGTAGCTTCTAACTTTTATTGGGTATCTATAAAGAAAGATGTCCAAAGCTTTGTACGCGAATGCTTGACTTGCCAAATGATGAAAGCGTCTCAACTCTCACCAGCTGGGTTGCTACAACCTATTCCATTGCCGACTCAAGTATTTGAAGAAGTCACTATGGATTTTATTATGGGTCTTCCCCCTTCTTATGACAAAACTGTGATATTTGTGGTCATTAATCGGTTATTAAAGTATGGTCACTTCTTCGATCTTCCTAGTCAATTCACGAGCGTTAAATTGGCTGAGATTTTTCTTAATGGGGTGATCAAATTGCACGGCATTCCTACCAAGATTATAAGTGATCGAGACCCGTTATTTTCGTAGTACTTTTTGGGAAGAACTTAATTGACTGCAGGGTACCACAAGGGCTAAGTTCGGCTTATCATCCGGAAACCGATGGCCAAAGTGAAGCCGTTAATAAGGTACTTGAAATGTATCTTCGTTGTTTTGTTTCGGAAGCTCCTCGTACTTGGGTTAAATTCTTATCGTGGGTTGAATATTGGTATAACATCGCCCACCATGTGTCTGCTAGCATGACACCTTTTAAGGCACTCTATGGCCGCGATCCTCCAACCCTTATTCGCTATATTCCAGGCATTGCGAAACTTTCAGACCTTGATCAGAATTTGGCACACCGAGACTTACTTTTGGATACACTTAAGTCCAATTTGCTGAAGGCACAAACTCGAATGAAAAATCAGTCCGATAAACACCGTCGTGACGTCTCATTCAATGTTGGTGATTGGGTTTTCATTAAGTTACAGCCCTACCGCCAAGTGTCAGTTTGCCTTCATTGCAACCAAAAGCTAAGTCCTCGCTACTTTGGTCCCTTTTGCATCCTTCAGTGCATTGATTCGGTTGCATACAAGCTTGATTTGCCTCAATGCTCACGTATACATCCCGTTTTTCATGTGTTTGTCCTTAAGAAATGTGTTGGTGATCCTATTACTCAAACCATACCACTGCCTCTTCTTGCCCCAGCTGATTCATCACCAGACCACGACTCCCATGCTTTTGTTAATCTTGAGGACAAGGTCGAGTTTGAAGGAGAGGGTAATGTGATGGGCCTCGACCCGGCCAAGCCTATTGCTAAGGATCAGATTGGCAACGTCACTAGGAAATCTACTCGTTAGAGGCAACAGTCCATGGTCCTCAAAGGCCACGTGTTAGGATGATATACAGTCAGTAAGTTGTTATTTTAGGAATAAAAGGAAAAAGGTTAGGCATAACAGTGCATGAATTGTATGAATGATGATTTCACTTTCTCTCTCCCTTTTTTGAGATTCTCCCTTCTATGGGAATTGTACAATTCCTTCCTTTCTTCTTAAACCTTCTATTTCTGTACTCATCAATCTTATACTGCTGCTAATTTCATCAGAATTAATCAGAATATTGCTCCCTTGTTTCTGTTATTTGCTTTCACTGTTACTGTTTTATTGCCTTGAGTTCATACCATTACAGAAACCCGGTTAAATATCCACGAATTAGAATAACAGTTGTTAGATATGCCATGTTGCTTGTCCTTTACTGGAGTTTGGATTGATTTTTTGAAGGTAGGAGGTACTTCTACCTATATATTAGCTTCAAACCTAAGTGAAAGGAGTCAGTTCTTTTTTGCTTACAGTTTCAGTTATGAGTTACAGAAAATGTTTTCTTTCGAATCGACATGCACTCTTTGAACCTATAGGTAATCACACTGTTAGTTGAACAAACTCCAAATGAGCAGTTACTGAAAACAAGAAGAAATAAGGCAGATTCACTACGGAGTATGATAAGCATTCATAAACAGAGACAGAAGTAAGCTTCGAGAGTGGGATAATAGTAATAATATCAACTTCAAAATTATAATAAACACAGACTGATTCACACTCATTTAACTTCTTCGATTTCATCCAAGGCATAGTTGTTCGTAGATACATTTGCATAATTAACCTTGTCGAATCGAACAACAACTGGATACCGAGTCTTGGGATCCTGTCCAATAAAGTTGGAAGTTGAGAATCAAGAAACATATTCGTAAAAGGACATGACAGAAATAAGAAATATCTGACCTGATCAACAGCTACAACAGATCCAATGCCATTGAACCAGTAGGACTCCCTCCTTAGAATCTTAACCTGAAGAGAAACACAAGCTCTCCGTAAACTGCAAGCATATCAAATTTATGCAAGACTTAACTAAAATGAAATTCTTCGCCAGTGACCTTGTCCCGCGACGTCATTAAGAACCAACGTCATCTTTCATATCTGTCTCTGTAATAATAAGCTATACATATAATCATCTTTCTGTTTTTTTTTCCCCCTCAACTGGTATGAAGCATTATCTTGCCATCAATCTTAATGTGCTTAATTTTTCACTCAAATATGAAGGCTATGGAAACCAACTGGACGATATTTAGTACACAGGTTATGCACAGAATATTATATGCTTCTCAGGTATTACCTTAAATTTAAGATTTTTAGCACTCAACAGAGTACGAAGTTGCAAAACTTTCACAGATGGGAAAGAAAGGAAAAGTATAGTCTCCAACTTTCGATCGCCTTACATGGCGACTATACCTTGAGCACTTGTTTTCAAATACGGAACTGTGACAAGGCGGCAACTTTACCTTGGTTCCTCTCTTGGGTCCAATTGGCGGTGGCTTGGGTTTTGGAGCTTCAGCTTCTGCCGTCGGAGCAGCTGTAGTAGGTGGAGGTGGTGCTGGGCCTTCATCGGAGGCTTTTACCACAAGTCTGGAACTTCTGGGGTCGAACTTGGAAGAGAAAAGAACCATGTTGGTCTTGGAACCTGAGTTTGTGTTAGTTGCAACATTAGGTGTCAACACAAAACCTGAAGCAGCCGATGCCATGCTGCAGCTCGCCATGTTCTGAAACTAACGTTGGCAGAAAAAGAAAAGAAAAGACAGATGACCGGTGAGATTGAGAGGCTTTGAATTAATGAACATAGTTTTTCTTTGTTCTCACTCGACTCAAGAATTATCTCATCTTGGAAACCAAAGTCAATCGTCTCCTCCACTAGAATGCTGCCACTTAGGCATATCCCCTTTCCTTTGGATAATGTGTTTACACGTCATAGTTTGTTGGGACATGATCCAATTTTCAACGCAGTGTATTAATGTTTTGAAATTCGGACCGGTTATTGAATTGGAGCCTTTATTAATTATCGATTTGATCGGTTCAACCATCGGTCGAATCGGTGTGACGTCATAATTATACAATAATTATATTTAATTATATATAATATTAATAATATTTAAAAAAATACAAAAATATATCCAAAAAAACACAAAATATAAATTTTATTGAACCAATGGTCGGACCGATCTGGTTTGACCGATCCGACCGATCAATTGATCGATTTTGATCAATTCTCACTGGTTCAACTAAGAACTGGTTTTAAAGGGTAAATCAGACCGGATAGCCAACCGATCATCGGTCGAACCGGTCGAACCAACCGGTCCAGTCCGACTTTCAAAACAGAGCACTGCATCAATACTTAGCCAGAGTTTTACTTTCCGAAAAAAAAAACTAAATTTGAACATAGATTAATTTGAATATAGTTAATTTAAAAATATCTTTTTATAATTAAGATCTTAAATTAAAAAAGATATACTACATCAATATTTAATCATCGATATATGATAGTAAATGATAAAATGACATCTACTGTTTTTGGAATTGGGTTGATGCTCAAGAGTCAGGGTGGCCTGGTTGATGTTTTTGGAAAAGGTTAAATAGGTAAGGAACGAAAAAGGGTTGATCTATACTACTATTGTAAGGATAGTATTTTGATAATTAAATTGTAGGAAATATTGACACCTCCAAAATATGAAAGGAATGAAAATTATTTTTTAATAACAGGGCAATTGTCACAGACGTGACAGTGGCACTCGTTTTTTATCTTTTTAACAATTATATATAATTAATCAATTAAAATAAAATTAATTAATTAATTTTACAATATAATTGATTAAAATATAATTACTTATTTAATTAATTAGAATAATATTACATTATATTATTAATTACAATATAATTAATTAAAATAATATTCCATATAATTATTAATTAATTACAATAATATTCCAATATAATTATTAATTAATTGTAATATAATTAAATAATTATATTTTTAACAATTAAATATAACTAATTCAAATATATTAAATTTTGATGTAAAATAAAAATTTAACAAACTTTTATTTTTGAATATTTTTAACAAATCAATCACTATCAATGATAATAATAATAATTCCTTTAATTTAGCCAATCATCATAATTATAATAGTTATATCTATTCTTATTCTTCACTATTTTCATTTCTATTTCTATTGCTATTATCCTTCTTATATACTTGAATAGCTTAGGTTAGCAATATGACACCTTAGTCCACTCAACTATCTCTCTCCATTAAAAAAAGAAAGTAATTAAATTGTTACATTAAACAACACGCAAAATTAAAAAAAACCTTTTTTTATCTCTCTTTATTATTTTAATTGTTTCACAATTTTATTGTAATTAAAAGTCCCACTTACAAAATTTAAGAGTTGCATTAACTTGAAATATATATCTTGATAAAGTCCCGACGTTTATTTATTAGATGATAAAATATGACAAAATCTTTTCAATCAAAAAATGATACAATAATTAATTTTGTACTGATACTCAAAATGTCCATCAAAAAAAGATCCTAATTTGTAAATTTGACAAAATACGAGAACTAAAATGGAAAAAAT
This sequence comes from Erythroxylum carthagenense, assembly GCA_026413575.1. NCBI lineage: Eukaryota > Viridiplantae > Streptophyta > Magnoliopsida > Malpighiales > Erythroxylaceae > Erythroxylum > Erythroxylum carthagenense. The sequence continues at coordinate 14,560 of JANZLD010493037.1, forward strand.
AACTTACCTTTCATCTAAACCTGCCCATCCTCTTCACTCTTACTCCTCACATTCACTCTACACGTTTTCTCTCTGAGAGCAGATCACCTGTCCACCTTTAATCTGTTTTACTCTGTCTAGTAAAATAACGATGCCGTTTTTGCCAAGATAATTTGAAAGCACGTGTGTAGAGGGGAGGCGCCATTTTTCATCTCAGCTTCAGCCACCTTTCAGCACTTGAGAGTTGTTTTTGAAAAGCCACCTT
>JANZLD010493246.1:0-14801 GCA_026413575.1 Erythroxylum carthagenense
AAATGTATTTTAAGATTTGTATGGATAAATAAGAATATGATCAGATTGAGAGATTTGCATGAGTTTGATTTTCCAATAGTGGAATTTGGTTGTGTGATTTGAATGAGATTGCCTAATGAGGAAAGAAATGAGAATAAGAAAAGAAAGAGAAAAAAAAAATTTACCGGATTTCAGATATGTGATAGTCTAGGTTTTCCAACGCGATCGTATTTTTGGTTATTGTTCTCAGATGTCGGACATTTGTCAAGTATCGATTCCGCTTTGCATTTGCTTTGCTTCCGCTTGCCTTGTGATTTGAGTTCGTTTTTACTATTGGCTTCCGCATTTTGTTTCCGATTTGAAATTTCGTTGCGAAATTTCCGTTCCCATTCGTCCGTTTTTCGGTTGGGATCCGGTTCCCGGATCGGGTCCCAACAAAAAATACATGAAGTAGAGCTTGAGGCAGAAGATAAACCTAGAAGAGATAAATCTATCCCATTAAAGGCCGATCAGAAGAATCAGAAAAATATAAGCAAATCTTCAAAAGCATTAAAGATTGAAGAAATCAAGAATGATGATGCTAGTGATTTGATAAAGATTCAAGTGAAGATGATGATGAACTATCATTCTTTTCAATAAAGATTAGGAGGATGCGGAAAAAGAAAGTAAAGGGAAATAAAGACTTTTCTTTTAAGAAAAATAGCAAAGACGAATCAAAGAATGAGAAAAGTTCTATCTTCTACTATGAGTGCAACAAACCAGGACATTATAAGTCTGAATGCTCGTTTCTCAAAAGAAAACAGAAGAAAAGTAAAGAAAACAAAAAGAGCATGATGGCAACTTGGGAAGATTTGGATTTGTCTGAATCTGACTCCGATTCTGAAGCTCAAAACAAGCAAATATATGCTTAGTAGCTGAAAAGGAATGTGACGATGAGGTAACTTCTAACTTTAATGAAATTTAAGATGCGTATTTAGAATTGTTAGAAGATTCACATACTATATTAAAACAATATAGGATATTGAAAAAGAAATTTGCTGAAATTTTGAAGAACACAAAAGTATTAGAAAAAGAAAGCGTCTGTCTTAAGAAACAAGTAGACAATATGAAAAAGAAAGTAACTATAGATAGATCTGAGGAAATTATTCAACTAAAACAAATGATTAACAATCTTTCAACAGATTTATCAACATTTACTGAAAGTACAAAAAGGATGAAAGATATGATTGAAAAATATAGACGTCCAAATGATAAGAGTGGTTTAGGGTTTAACAATAGTAATGTTCATCATAATAAGAGTTTTGTTCCTAACAGAAAGAAAAATAAACAATATTCTTATTACTCGATGAATAATTGTAATTCTAACCCCAAAGGACCCAAGAAAATATGGGTACCTAAGAAAGATATAATATATACTGCATATCTCCTTTTTTGGAAAAAGCAACCAGCACCAATGGTACTTGAACAGTGGATGCTCGCGACATATGACGAGAAGAAGGTCTATGTTCTTAGCCCTCCAAAATAAGCAAGGAGGATCAGTAATTTTTAGAGACAACCAGCAGGGCAAAATAGTTGGAATCGACAAAATTGGTAAAGATTCATTTGTGTCTATTGATAACGTTCTGCTAGTAGAAGACTTAAAGCATAATCTAATTAGTGTAAGTCAATTAAGTGATTCTAGTTTTGAAGTGTCCTTTAATCAAAATTCTTGTGTAGTCATAAACAAGGACATTTCCATATTCTTTTATGCCAAGAGACAAAATAATCTCTATAAGATTAACTTAGATGATTTGAAAAGTCAAAATATTTTATGTTCTATATCAACAGATGAGGAAAAACTGATTTGGCATAAAAAGCTAGGTCATGTTAGTTTTAAACATATTTCTAAGTTGGTTAGATATGATTTGGTATGAGGATTACCAAAAATAAGTTTTAACAAAGATTTCTTTTGTGAGAGTTGTCAAAAAGGAAAATAAGTTAAAATATCATTTTCTTCTAAAAATGTTGTAACTTTGTTTAGACCTCTAGAGTTGTTACATATAGATTTGTTTGGTCCAACCAGAACACTAAGTCTTGGCAGAAAGAAGTATGGTCTTGTAATTATTGATGACTTTACTAGATTTTGTTGGATATTGTTTCTATCACATCAAGATGAATCTCTTAAATGCTTTAAATTTCTATCCAAAAAGTTACAAAATGAAAAAGGAATTTCTATTGCTAGAATTAGGAGTGATCATGATGGAGAATTTGAAAATGAAAATTTTAAAATGTTTTGTGAAGAGAATGGAATTTTCTATAATTTTTCTGCTCCTAGAACTTCACAACAGAATGGAGTTGTAGAAAGAAAGAACAGGACGATTCAGGAAATAGCAAGGACTATACTATATGAAATGAATCTTCCTAAGTATTTCTGGGCAGAAGCTGTAAATACAGCTTGTTATATTCAAAATAGAGCATTTTTGCAACCTATTTTAAATAAAACTCCATATGAGTTATGAAAAGGAAGAAAGCCAAATATCTCTTACTTCCATCCTTTTGGTTGCAAATGCACTATATTGAATGTAAAAGAAAAATAGGATAAATTTGATTCTAAGATCAATTCAGGAATTTTTCTAGGATATTTGATTACTTCTAAAGCTTGTAGAGTATATAATCTTGTTTCTAAATCTGTTGAAGAATCTATGCATGTTAAATTTAATGATGATTCTCATCTAGATAGAAGAGACGATTCTAATGATAAAACTCTATCTACTCCCTTAATCAATAACCTAGACATATCACCACTAGATGATCCACCTGATAAGATAGAAGATATTTCTGAAAACTTTAGTCTTAGAAAAGACTGGAAGTATATATCTTCTCACCTAGAAAACATGATTATAGGCAAAACATAAAAAAAGTGAGAACTAGGTCCAAATTTAGAAGAGAGGTAAATGTAGCTTTTGTTTCTAAATTAGAACCTAAGAAAATTGATGAAGCTCTTCAAGATGAAGCTTGGATTTTAGCCATTCAAGAGGAGTTAAATCAATTTATAAGGAACAAAGTTTGGTCTTTAGCTCCTAGACCACCCAATAAGTCTATTATTGGAACCAGATGGGTATTCAATAATAAACTAGATGAATCAAGAAGAGTAAAGCATAACAAATTTAGATTAGTAGCTCAAGGCTATAATCAACAAAAAGGAATTGACTATAATGAAGCTTATGCTCCTATAGCTAGACTAGAAGCTATTAGGATTTTGCTTGCATATGCTATTTGTCATGATGTAAAACTGTTTCAAATAGATGTGAAAAGTGCATTTTGAATGGTTTTATAGATGAAGACGTTTATGTAAAGCAACTCCCTGGTTTTGAAGATACTAATAAACCTGACTATGTCTATAGACTTCATAAAGTTTTGTATAGATTAAAACAAGCACCTCGTGCTTGGTATGATTGTCTAAGTTTGTTTTTGAATATAAATGACTTTATTAGAGGACAAGTAGATAAGACTCTATTTAGAAAATGTATTAAAAATGATTTCATTATGGTACAAATATATGCAGATGATATTATTTTTTATGCAACTTCTAAGAAGTTATGTTCCAATTTTGAAATTCTTATGAAAAGTGAATTTGAAACGAATATGATGGGTAAATTGAAATTCTTTCTTGGTTTACAAATTAAGTAAACCGAAGAAAAGATTTTTATTCATCAACAAAAATATATGAAAGAATTGTTAGTCAAATATAAAATGGAGAAGGTCAAACATATGTCAACTCCTATGCATCCTTCAATCCTTTTATCTAAGCGCGAAGCAGGTAAGAAGGTTGATCAAATCCTTTTCAAAGGAATTATTGGTTCTTTACTTTACCTAACTGCAAGTAGACCTGACATTCTGTTTAGTGTTTATTTGTGTACACGATTTCAAGCAGATCTTAAAGAATCTCATTATATTGCTGTTAAAAAAACATTGAGATACTTGACAGGTTCTACTAATCTTTGTTTAATGTATAGAAAGGTAAAGATTTCAGGTTAATTGGTTACTATGATGCTGATTATGCTAGAGATAGGATTGATAGAAAGAGTACAAGCGGAGAAGCTAAATACATGTCAGCTGCAAGTTGTTGTTCACAGACATTATAGGTTAAGTATTAGTTGGAAGATTATTCTATACAAGAAGATCAAATTCCAAACTTCTGTTACAACACAAGTGCTATCAATCTATCAAAGAATCTAATACAATACTCGAGGGCAAAGCATATTGAAGTTAGACATCATTTTATACGAGACTATGTACAGAAAGGAATCATCAGTCTACAATTTGTTGAGACGAATTAACAATGGGCAGATATCTTCACTAAATCTTTGTGTGAAGATAGATTTAAGGAAATCAGACGAAACTTGAATATGGTAATGCTGAATAACCATTCGTCTGACACGTAATGACCCAGACAATTTGTACAAGAAGAAGATAAAAAGTCGTAAGTTTTTAAGTAAATAGTAACGATAAGTTATGAGCGGTAACTTTTCAAGAGTATGCATAAGAAGGAAATCTTCTCAAGATTATAAAATTCCTTCTACTCTAGAATTTTCTTGAAAAACTTTGAAACTGAATTGTTTAGTGCTCTCAACAAAGACGATTCAATACTCTGTTCTAAACTTCAAGTTCTTTTCGTTTCAAATTCTTACTTCTAGATACTAACCTCGCTACGATAAGTGAAATATATTTGTGTTTAGTTTTTATTTGTTACAGATAAAAAATGGAGCAATCTCTTATCTACGGGAGACATGTTGATTTCAACTCTTTGAAGGAAAATAAGATGGACATTTAACCAAAAATTGAAGTTGTTGGCTGGAAAAATTTCTTCAACATTCGTGAAAAGATCTATTTGAATGAGATATATGAGTTCTGGAAGAATGCTAAGGTGGTGGACAACACCTTAATATCAATGGTAAATGGGTTGTCGGTTATAATCACACAAGATTCTGTTGAAAAGGTCATTGGGTGTCCTAGTATTGGGACAAAGCTGTTTAATAATACAAAATGGATTACTCAAGGTCATGTAAATAAAGCGCACATCAATCGACAACTATATGAAAATAGTAATCCAAGAGTCAAGAAGGCTTCAACCCTTGTTTTGAAGGCTAGGGTTCTACATTCACTGCTTCTCCACTGTGTTCTACTAAGAATAGGCTCGAAGAACATTGTGACAATGAACGATGAACACTGTTTGTTTCACCTACTTAATCACCAACCAATTAATCTTCCGTACTTGATTTTAAAGTACATGATGAAGTCAAAGGGAGATTCTAGCTTTTTACCTTACGGCAAGCTGTTGACAAGATTCTTTAGAGAATCTAGAATCTTACTTGACAGAGGTAACATGGTAAAGATGGATGTGAAGAGCATTATTAATGCCACTACTATTAACAGAATGGGAATAAAGTTTGAAGCTGAAGTGGATACAGGTTCTACACCGAAAGCAAGGTCTGAAGGGGAGCTTGTAGTAAGACGGAGCAGGAGTCAACATATTACATCTGAAAGAAAAACAAAACCTCGATCGATAGGAAGAACATTCGTAGAAGAAAAGACAAAAAATCGTCTGATATGCCAATAAAAGCTAAGATGATTCTACAGAAAGAGGAAAGCTGGGTTCAACAATCATCACAACAAGTGTCATTGAAGAGAAAGGCCAAAGCACTTCAACAGAAAAATCCAAACAGTTAAGAAGGTCACCAAGATTATTGACCTTACGATAACAAGAACAAAAGAAGCAGGAAGCTCTGATTCTTGGTGGAGATTTTGAAAAGCAATAGAAATGATAGCAGCCTACCAGATCAATTGTTTCTATTTTGCAAAGTTGATCAGCAAAATCATCTGGAGAGACAAAGATAAAAAGTAAGTTAGTATTTGAGAGGAAGAAGCCTCAACAACAACTTTCTTCCAAACTAGCAAAACAACAAAAAAAGATGAAGCTTAGTTTGAAAAAGGTTTCTTCATCTGATGTTCAACAGAAGGCTTAGACAGTTGAACACCAATTGGTACCTTACAACCTTCTCAACCAATCAACAAAAAGGAATTGAAAATGAAGATTATAGAAGAATCATTACCTGTTCGAAACAGAAGTTTAATTATTATCAGAGAACCTTTGAAGAAGACAGTCAAGGTATAAGTCGAACCTATAATGATTAACGATCAGACAATACATCTTCTCAGTCATGAAGAACGGAGACTATATGGTATTCTACAAAATGAGAAGGCAGAACCATATCCAATGAAGATTTCAAAAGATCGGTATACAATCTATCTGATTACAAGCAGAACATCAATAAAGATTGTTTCAGATATACAACCAAGATGTTTAACCCCCATGAGGAACGAAGAAAAAAGGAAGAAGATGTTTCCTGAAGGGTATGAAGATGATTTTATAGAAGAATATATTCAAGTGGCTATGAAGAGCATAGATGATGCATGTATTGCAACTCAATCTGGAGGTATCTATGTACCACATCACATTTCAAGGGCATCAAGGAGTCAATTTGGCAATTTGGAGTTTTTACCAAAGATGAAAATTTCAAGGTAGTTGGTATTATGATAGAAGGATGGTACAGAAGTATCACGATTGAAGGTATCAATTTCAACTTAGAAACCTTTGTGCATTTAATCATGCATTTCAGACCCTTAGGTTTCATAACTTCAGTAAAAAATGTGTTACACCTTCTTGGATAACCAATTCTTAAACCACCTTGACCTGAAGATCTTGATCTCCCAGAAGGAAAACAAACCTTCATATTACCCTTAATCAAAATCATAAAGTTAGACGTTTTACCTATAGAACCATCTATTGTTGAAACCTTCATCCACTTAGGCTCTGTTTGTTTTGAGGGTTAATAATGGAATGGGATAGAATGTAACACACTTCCATCGTTTTTTTGAAGGTTTCATAATGGAATGGAATGGACTGGGGTAGAAGCGGAGGGTTTCATGTTACGTTCCATTCCATCTTAAACAGTGAAAATAAAAATCCTTCGATTCAGGGAGTTTAGTGTAACACCCCACTCCCACACGACCCGAACCCGACATCGATGGTAATGTCTGAGTCCGTGCCCCACGAGGGTGGCGTGTTACATCACTCAGTCAAAACTCAGTAAAAAAATTTTTTGAAACAAAAACATACATGAAGCAGAAATCAATGAACATATAATCATACATTGGCTACGGGGGCCCTTTTCATAAATACATTTTTTTTCAGTCTGTTGACTTTATAACATGACCCAATCATTTGCATAAAAATTCATAAAATACATTCCTATTAGACACTAATGCAGACGCGAACTGATCCCAACCTCTTTTCTCACTCACCCGCCGTTGCTATACGCCCGTTGCCTAACGGGGTATTCTTCTGAGTCCTAAAAAATAATTGCAAATTTTGGGTAAGTTTTGCGAACTCAGTGAGGTAACCATCATCGATGGTTCACTCAATTCATGCAACTCATCAATTCACATAACATATATTTTCATTGTTGCATGTCTGATCACATTTCACAATTTCACTTGAGTACAGACAATTTGATGCATTTCATTCGATTAGACATTCATAACCAATTGATTTCATACAACACGCAAGCATAATACAATTGTTTCATAATCTACTTTCAGAAATACCACATGATTGGTACCACAGAAGCATAAGGCATTTTGCCTTTCACTCAATCCAAATGATTAAATCAAATGCATATGACGCGCGTATGTGACACCTTTTTCCATTTATTACGGTGTTGTGACCGAGCGCCTGTACTGTCCCAATATGGGTGCATTAATCTTTGAGCCTAAGGCGCTGAACTGTCCCAATATGCGCGCATTAATCGTTGAGCCCGAGGCTCTGAATCACTATGGGGCTCGAGGCCCAAATATAAATGTTGAGCTTGTAGCTCTCGGTGGCTGCTCCTGTCACAACTGTTATTATCTGATCATGCCTTGTATGCATAGAATGCATAGGTCAAAATGAAACCATATCAACATCACAATCATTCCCAATCATCATATTCAACCAATTAGTTCACAATTTTTCACATGAAAATCACACTCACATTTAATCATATTTAAAACACAGAGTTCCCAAATTGTCAGACAACAACACTTCTATGTCATAATCTCCCAATACATCAAACACCTTCGGTCCGGAATCTAATCATAAACAAACACACAAGCCCACCATTATTCTCCACAGAGTTATAAGCGCAAAATAATAAACAAATAATAATTGAGAAACCATCTAGGTCACTCACCAAATAGCTTCCGAGCTAATGCCGGGAAGTCTCGGCAACGTCCGTGGGATGACGTTCCAACTGTGCCTCTAAACAAGCTGCAAACTTTAAACTCTTCAAATCCCTCCAACTTTCTACCACTCACCAAGACCTACAGCTATCACTCCAATACACACACTAATCATCATCCTCACAAGACTTAAGGTTGGTTTTGTATGTGAAGGAAAGAAGGAGCAAGCACATAACCAAGAAAAATTCTTGGTATGGAAGAAGCACACCAACGAAGAAGGAGAGGAAGAACACTTACGGATGAGAGAGCTTTGTTTAAACCTTCAAAGTGATTTTTTTAAAGCTTATAAGGAGAGAGTCGTGGAGACTAGAACTACTTAGGTTAAATTAATAACCTTTAAGTCTAAGACTAAGTAGGCAAGTGACACGTGTCACTTGCCACTTGTCTTCTTCCTATACTCTCTTAAGGGTCTTTCCCTTTTCAATTAAATTCTTAGTCCAATTTCTCTCCAAAATTCCAATGGCTCAAAGTAATAAATCATAAAATAATGTCTTTAATTTTTAGTGCCATTGGACAGTCATTTCCAGTACCGGAAACCAAATCAGTCTGTCACTTGTCAATTTTTTCGGTCCGGAAAGGTATTTCGAAAAATTTTCAGAAAAATTTCTAAAATTTCACAAAAATGAAAAACACACAAAGATCTACTCCAATTTAAGTTTCAAGCACAACAATCACATTTTTCACAATAAACACATATGCCGGGAAATGTCATGAATGTATGTACAATCATGTGCATATAAAAAAATTTCAATTTATGCATATATGGAGGCCATATTAGGCATGACCATGCCGAGATACGTTGACACACTCGTAACCCATTCTAAATTACCATTTTACCTTTCCCATCGGTGATGGGATATTATAGGAGCAACTATATGTATTGCTTCTAAAACTTTACTAAGTACTTGGAAAAAACTAGAAAAGCCATTACAAATACGTATAGTTAACAGAAGTTTCAAATATATTTGGTATGTAAGTTATTACAATAATATTGTTATCGAAAAATATACTTTTGCAGTACCCTCAATTTATCAACAAGAATCTGGACTACCTTTTATTATTGGAAATAACTTTCTTAAGCTATATAATCTATTATGTCAATATTTACATTAAAAACACCTGCAATTACAACAATAAATAAAAAATCTATCATTCTCAAAATTCCCATTTATAATACCTCTTATTTACAAAAATTACATTTGTTAACCACTAAACTTGATTCTCTTTAGTTTTATTTACTTAATAATACTATTTTACAGCAAGAGATTGAAACATTATTAGATCAAGTATGTAGTGAAAATCCTTTAGACCTTATAAAGAATCAGAACCAATAATTAATTCAAATAAAATTAACAGATCCTCACCAAGAGATTAATATAAAAAATAAGATACCGTATACTCAACAGGATGTACAAGAATTTATTAGTGAATGCTCGGATTTACTTGTAAAAGGATTAATTTCTCCGAGTCATAGTAAACATTCAGCACCAGCTGTTTATATAAATAATTCAGCTGAACAAAAAAGAGGAAAAAGACGTATGGTTATTAATTATAAAAATCTAAACGAAGCAACTATAGGAGATGCATATAAATTGCCTAGGAAAGATTATATTATTAATAAATTAAAGGGACATAAATGGTTTACTAGTTTAGATGCAAAATCAGGCTATTGGCAACTTAGATTACACGATAATACATAAGAATTAACAGCATTTTCATGTCCACCTCAAAAACATTACCAATGGAATGTTCTTCCATTTGCATTAAAGCAAGCATTATCAAAGATTTATGGATAATAATTTAGAAGGATTAGACCAGTTTACTTTTGTTTACATTGATGATATTATTATTTATTCTAACCAAGATAAAATCGATCATTTAAAAAAGATTAAAATTGTGTTGCAACGTTGTCAAGATAAAGGATTAATTCTAAGTAAAAGAAAAGCAAAATTGGCACAACAAATATAGAATATTTAGGAATTGAATTTAATAATGGATATTTAAGGTTACAACCTAATATTTTACAAAAACTCCAACAATTCCCAGACCAACTAACAAATAAAACTCATGTACAACAATTTTTAGGATTACTTAATTATATATCTGATCAAGGATTTTTAAGGGATTTAGCAAAAGAAAGAAAATTATTACAATTAAAATGTAGCAGTAAATATCAATGGAATTGGACTCAAGCAGATACTAAGGCTGTACAAAAATTGAAATTGTTATGTAAAAATTTACCTCTTTTATATAATTATCTTCTAGAAAATTCATTATTGGTACAGACCGATGCAAGCATAGATATATGGGCAGGTTGTCTTTTGGCAAAACCTCCTAACACAAAGAAATATTTACTTTCAAAGTATATAAATGGGACTTTTAATCCCACTGAACTCAAGTATCCAATGCATGAAAAAGAAACATTAGCCTTTCTCAAAATCTTGAGAAAATGGCATATAGATCTATTACCCGTTACATTCAAAGTGCAAACGGATTCAAAATATTTACTTGGATTCAATATATACATGATTCGAACTAATTATATTCAAGGACGGCTTGTTTGTTGGCAATTGGAATTAAGTCAATATCAGTATACAATTCAATATATAAATTCTTCTAACAATTCTCTTGCAGATATATTGACTTGAGAATGAAAACAGCTTTAAAAAGCATGGAGCAAGCATTACGTAGTAAAGAACAAGAATACAATGAATTACAAAACCAAATCAAGACCTTACAAAACCAAGTTCAGGGAACCATCTTAGAAATGACCCATTTAAGAAATACCTTGGACTATTTCTGAAAACAAATTTCAATCCCGAATTCCAGTACTTCTACTTAACCAGAAGATACACCAGAATCAACCAAGTCGACTTTACCAGTTCCAACACAACTAACCCAAACCATACCTTTAGTCACTCCTCAACAATTATCAGCATCATTATCTCAAGAAGCAAGAGACTCAAGAAACCAAGGTATATGTAATCTATAATGGACCAATGGCAGGAATCTACGATGAATGGCATAAGGCTACTATGCACTTTATAGACAAAAAAGGTATAGTTCATAAAAGTTTTTCCACCGGAAAAGAAACAGAACAATCCCTTTAAGAATTCAGAAATCCACCTCTTAGACCATAGTATAACCAAGTGCTTCAAGCTACGCCATCCATTCCAGCAAACATGAAAAAATTAGGCAAAGCCATTGACCTTGACCGAATTAACCTCCTTCCAGCTAAAAGCATTCAATAAGAAGCTTGTAGACTTACCTCATAAATGTTCATAGAATGTTTTCAAGCACTCAATCATTGGAATGAAGAAATGAAGATTATCAGTATTATCCATTAAATCGTGGAAGATTTGGACCCAAAGCCATCATATTTCCCAGAGCAGATCCATTAACTACTTATTTATTTTTTCAAAGTGGACTCATAGATACCATTTATATTACCCATTTAGATCTATTATCTGAATTTCCAGTTGGTTTTATCCAAGCGGTTCGAACCTTCAAGGACCGTTTTGCTAAAGAACGAGAGATATTCATCAAAATTTATAGTACCTATCCTATCTTTAAAGAAACTGTAGTTGAAGAATCAAAAGATGCAGAAATCAAAGTATCCAGAATTGCTTATTTACAAATTGGAATCAGCAACGACATCTATCCACCAATAGACTCACCAACTCAGTATGATTTCCATTTGGACACAGTCAATCAATTCAATCTCCATTGCATAAAAGGAGATTTCAGTCAGTGCAATCACATCACGAATGAATCATTACTCAAGATTAATTACAAAGGATCCAATATCATTATGGTCTCAAACTACAAGAATCCTATTACTGCAGATGCAATCCAGATTATTCAACAATTTTCATTACCATTTGGAGTTATGAAGGGAGTTTTTGAAGATTTTGTTTGAAGCATGGAAGAAAGCAATTTGTAAGCAACTGAAGGATTATGAAGAACATTTTTGTAATTATTGCAAGACCACAGAAATTCAACAAAACAAAGATGAAGATGCAGGGTCAGACGAAGTTATCATTGAAGATTGAAAGATCAGCGATGTAGACGAATCAACCAACAGACAATGTAGACAATGTCGGCACTAACTGACAAAACCACTTTTGCAAATAGTATTTTTCTTTTTGCTTTTAGTCTTTTCTTCTGTTAGTTTGGTCTTTTCTCCTTTTCTTTATGTCAATCTTTTAGCTTTAGTCAGGAATCTTTCTTTTTAGCTTTTCTTTTGTCGGCTGCTATGTTTTGGCCTTTTCCTCTCTTTTCATTATAAATATGTAAGTTCTCTTCAGTTCTTAGGATATGAAATAAAATTCCCTCTTTCTCTCTTACCTACCTCTCTCTCGTAATTCCAACTTGTGTCTGGCATTCAAAGTGATCATTGAAGAAGGTATGAGTTTAAGAATGTTTTGTTTCATCACAATTATATTCATCTATAATTAACATTCATCAAATCCATACCCTCATCTCTTTATATATTCAAGCTGTTATTCCTTTTATTAAAATCTTCCATTTAGTTATATTCTTCATACAAGTTGTTATTCCTTGAAATGTAGATTTTAACAAAATTTCTATTGTAGATAAATGGATATAGCAAAATTTATTTCGATTACGTTTAGGAATTTTCTTTAATTGATTACTTATTTGAACTTGATCAATTGAGCTTATTCTAATATGTCCATTACATTGATCCATTCGTATTGGTGTTTCGTGTATCATGTTTCCAACATAAATTATATTTTGTCGGTTTAGAAAGTTTTTAATTTTAGATGTGTTAATATCTTGTCCAGATTTAAGATTTAATTGGGTTTTAGCAATCTGTTTTTGTTTTTCTTGACTTAATAAAGTATTTATATGAAATGTTCCTTGAGATTCTTCTAATTCTAAAGTATCAATATCTAAAATTTCTGAGTCTTTTTCTGTCATAATGAATTATGCTGACGATGGTTTTGTAAAGTTCGAGTATAATATCCTAACTCATTTGAATAAAATTGATAAGCTTGTTTTGTTATATTTAAATCAATTTGTAAATTTTCTAGTTCTGAATGTCTAATATTTTTGAGGGATTAGTTTCAATGTATTGAATAAGTTTATTAGCATCTATTATTGTTTGCTGTCTATAATATTCTACTAATTCTTGAGTATCTATCTTATATTGTTCTATTTGGGTACAAATAGAACAATTAGATGAGGTCATAGTAGTGATAGATAATCCATTTACGAAGTTCATCGCGAAAGATTTCACATTGTCTATAGATATATCGTAATAACTGACTATATACCGAATATTTATTTTTCTAGAGTGGACTCATAGATACCATTATTACCAATTTAGATCTCTTATTTGAATTTCCAGTTGGTTTTATCCAAGCGGTTCGAACCTAAACACATCTAAAATTTAAAACTTTCTAAACCAACAAAATATAATTTATGTTGGAAAAATGATACATGAAAAACCAATTCGAATGGATCAATGTAATGGGTATTGTCCTTGGGTCATTAAATCTTCTCGATAAAATTTATAAGTAATAGTTATTGCGTCATCTAAATCAAGTGATTTTAGAGGAATACCTAACTTTATTCTTGTATTAAATTTAATTTTTCCAAATGTCAAATTTCCGTTCATCATTCTTATTATTTGATCATTTAAAATTGTCATTCTTTCATCAACAATGGCCATTCTAGTAGGTGAATCGATTCCTTCTTGAAATGTAGATTTTAACAAAATTTGTATTGTAGATAAATGAAATTTTCAAGATAACATAAATTACATATACGCATATTATTTAAATGCCATAATGCGTGTAATCTACTTTGTGCATTAGTTTCTTGGACATGATATATTGCATCTTTTCCTACAAATTCTTTAAATATTTCTCCTGATAGTGCTCTTATTACTGAAATATCAATTGGAGCATTTAGATAGATTCCAGAATTTTTTAATTGTTGTTCATTATCAGTTAAAATTTTTTGTACAATTTCCACTTGTTTTATATGTAACGAAATTCACTAATCCTACAACTTCTAATGATAATAACGAAAAATTAGATAAAATACAATAACAAATTTCTCAATTAACAGATTATATACATAAAACCTTATGAGTGTTTCACAACAATTAATGGAACGCTTAAGAAATTAATACAAAATTGTTATGATATAATCGAACATTATAATATGGATATGCCTCAATTAGCTCAATCATTAAGACAAGCTTATTAATTTTATTCAAATGAGTTAGGATATTATACTCAAACTTTACAAAACCATCGTCTTTACTTGCATAATTCATGAGTTGGTGAGTCTATTGGTGGATAGATGCCGTTGCTGATTCCAATTTGTAACCTGAACCTAAAACATCCAAAAAAACATATCATATATTTAGATATGATTTAAGAGGATAATAATAAAAATAAATTCACTAGTATTTACTATATTAATTCTTGAGTTAAAAAAAGAAGAAAAGGAAAAAAACTACTTTAATTTTA
>JANZLD010498139.1:0-14757 GCA_026413575.1 Erythroxylum carthagenense
CACGGGGGTGAGAGATAATAAGACACTGAATTGTTTAACTGCACACTCACTCCACCTGTCCCATGTTTTCCAATTAGTCTCCCTCAATTTGTTTTAGATAGCTATAATTTTTGGTGGAGAGGTAGAGCAATGTCTTATGAGTCTAATGGTTCAAGAATCAAGTCATTGGATTTCTAGAAACGGAGTTATGATCAAAAGAAGCAAGACTATTCAATATAGGGAGAAACCTCAAATGCACGAATGTGCTTAAGCACGACGGTGCAATTTGCCCTTTATGCATGACGGTGCAAACCCAATATACTCAAAATAATGCAATTTTCACTATAACTCAACAAGCACAACAGTGCTTTTCCACCTAAAATCTAAAAGTTGTGCATTTCCATTTTACACCAATTTTGCCTTTAACCCTAATGTCACATACCCAACTTCCAGCTTCCATAACTTTTGATCTAGAACTCTAAAAATTACAAAATTTATATCAATCGAAAGCTAAATGAAAGATCTACAACTTTCATGAAGACAATTTTGTTAAAAAAGGCCTAAATCAATATAGTTTAATCTAGGAAGTTTCATATTGATGCTAACCTTTCAAGCTTCTCTTCTTCATTCTACTAACGTAAAATTTTATCATTCACTATCCAAAAATCCATTTAATACAGTTATAGACCATTCTAAATTCTCAATCCACCATCTAAAATTATTTAACATCGAATCCACTAAATTTTCAACTAATCCCATTACAATACAATTATATCCGGAATGTCAATGAGTGCATGTACAATTATTTTCATGTGTGTAAAAATTCAAATTCACATGCATGTATGCTGACATTTTGCTAAGCATGAAATGCAAATTTTTCTAACTCTCACATTGCTATTTTCTCTATTATTGAAATCTGGGTTCTAACCTTTAATATGGGGACAGGATGTTACATTCCTCACCCCCAACACCTACACCTAACACATCTTATAAAAAAACATCCCTTCCTACTTCATTTACACTTCATTCTCTACTCCATTTCAACTCAATATCATCCATAAACAAATCATAATCTATCTTTAATCATTAAACCAAAAAGAGAACATTTGCATAGACAATCATCAAAAACTTCCTATACATATTCAACTTCATTTTCACCTCTAATTATCACTAAATATGCTTCATCCAACAAATCAAAAAAAAAAGAAGGATGCTTATACTTACTTATTTATCCAAAGCTTCTTCAATCACCATGAAACCCTAGCTTAGAAATCCCTAAAAATAAAAAATGATTCTTTAGTTCTTTCTTTCTTCTAACACAAACCCCACACAAATCCATTTCTCTAAACCCTTTTCTAATAAAGCAAGAAGGAGAGATGATTACCTTAGCAAATCCTTTTCCTTCTTCTTCTTTCCATGTTTTCTTCGTTATTTTCTCTTCTACTCTCCCTCTCATGATGCTTCTCTTCTTTTTCTTAAACAAGACCACATTTTGGTCTTTTCCTTCCAAAAATACCCCTCCTCTCCTTTGGTCTTTCCATTTTGTCCCTTCTTTCTTTTACCTCCTAACTCCTTTAATCTTCTTAAACACCATATTAATTATAACTTAATTCAAGTCTTTCTATCTAATTTCAAATCTCTATTTATGCCCATCAAATTAATGTCTCAATTCTAAAAATAATGAAACAAATAAATTAATAATAATTGAAAAGAATTCGGGGTCTAACAATTCTCCCCCTAAAAGAATTTCGTCCTCGAAATTCTTACCTAATTGATCAGGAAGGTAGGATATTCCTCCATTTCTCATTTAACTTCATCCTTCAAATAATTTCTTTCAAATGACCATAGTTAATAGACTCACTCGGTCTTTCAATCCTTTATTTGGTCATTCACTTCCTTAACTAGTTCCTCATCATGTTTCATATTACTCACAATTTTTTCATTTCCTATGTCAATAACACCAATATCATATCATATCGATATTTCTTAACATACTCACAAATATCACATTACGAATCTAAGACATCTTTCATCAATATCACTAACTCATAATAATTTTGTATAGACCAATTCATATTGGGCTTAGCTAATCCCTTTTTTTCCTAACCTGAGCACACCTTGTACTTAATGTAAGCACCCTTGACACGATGATACTCTTAGAGACAATTTATCTTTCACTTAATAATTCACATCACTGTAGTGTTAGAACATTTAACTCTTATGTTCATCTCACTTTACTCCATACCTTAGGTGTTGATCCACCAACTCCTTTATCCTTTTTTTTTGAATCACTTAATTTCTATTACAGATTCATTTCACACATCAATAATATCCTTTGAATCAATCCTAGCCTTTAACCATTTTAGGCCTTATGCATTTTAAATATAAGGACAGACGACTTCTTTTGTTGTATAATGCCCTGTACAATATTCTAATGACACCACTGCGATAATGATTGTTATGCTTAAAGTCAATCAAAGTTGTACATTGATCTCATATTCCTATGAACTCTAAAAATATAAGCTTTATGCATATCTACAATAGTTAAGACTGTTGGCAATTCACAAATGTGGTCATTTTCTTCTACCTCCTTAGCCATCAAATGCTATCTCGGCGTATTCCTACTAAGATGTATATCTCTTTGCTCAATCATCATTATCGGTACACATACCTTTTATTTCAATCACAAAAGTATCATTCTTCTTATTCGAACTCAAAATTCATATTCATTTCCAATTTTTTAGTAAGATTCATAATTTTTGGATCCTCAATTTGAGCTTTGTTCATGTGAAACTAATCTAAATTTTTTAGTGCAGCTAATAATGTCTCATTTTGCCCTAAATTCAACTCCACATTTTATGCTCTTTTTTGCACTAGATCTGATAACCTCAATATCTGAATTCATGCTTCACTGCTATTAGGATTCTTGCTTGATGTATCAGATACAACACTAACTTTAACATTATAGTACTCATTTGTATAATCAAAATCTTTCAGTACTTCTATTCGTTATCTCAGACTCGTATTCAATTCTCTCAACTCAATAATTACCTCAAACTTTATGATTTGTATATTTATATATATATTCAAGATGTTTCTGTACATATAATGTCTCCAACTTTCAAGCAATCACTATTGCAGCAACTTTCAATTCATGTATCAAATAATCAACCCATGAGGTTTCAATTGTCTCCATGCATGTAAAATTAACCCATGAGGTTTCAATTGTCTCCATGCATTGGATTTTATCCTAATCTTTTATACATCATTATTGTATATTATAAAATCTCCAAACCCATATGATATAACTAATATGGGTGTGATAATTCCTCAAAAATTCTCTTTACTTTTATTAGTCATACGATTTACACGTTTTTCCTTAAGTATTCAAACTATTCTTCTCAACTCATTCGATTTTCTCTGATTTCATATTGACTTACTCTTCTGTCTGCTCATTCATACTAATTTCTCCACACATTTTCATTTTATTTGCAAACTTAACTTCCTGTGTTGGTAACTTATTCATTAAAATCTAATTTATATCTCCTGTGCATATTCACATAGAATATAATGTGGATCTAAGTTCTCCTCACATTATCAATTAATGTCTCTGCAAATTCAAGAATCCACTCTCATAGTTGGATACTTTACATCAAACAAAATATATACATTCTCAGTAGCATACTTTATCTCTTATGCTTGAGTCTCCATTAGGGATATGACTCCAATATTCACTTTTGATTCATTACATATTCATTTTTGATTTGTTCTTTCATTGATCATCCTTAATATAAACTATCTGATTTGCTTAACCTAATTCAATGAAATTCTTCTTCGAAAGAAGATTTCTTGCTACTATCATCTATACTGTTCATGTAATGTTTATCAATCAACTATATTCATTATTGCTATTTTGGCCATTCTTAATACCTCAATCAGATCAATTTTAACTGTTCATAATATTTCAATAATTTCAATTTCTGTCACACTTTACATAACCAAAATATTCCTTATAATAAAACTCAATGAAATAAGAGGCATATTCGTTTACTCTTTTATTTTGGTATATACCATCAAGATCATTACATCTTATATATAAATTAATTTTGGCAGGTCACCAATTCATATCTCATGCTAATGATACATCAATTGTAGTTGATTATGAACAACCTCTGAGTATTCTACAACTATTCAAAAATTGCTCCTCCATAATAGTTACCTTTTCAGCATAATTACCTATACCATACTTCCATCGTGCTACTCTGATTCATCTCATAATTTTAACTATAAGGATCATAGATTATCTCCTATACCATATTCAAGTATAAATCTCATATGTGCTTAATCACCTTATTCACCAATATAACCACATTATCGAATATGTACTCATAATAACTGGTCGACATAACCTTGAGGACTTCTACATATATCACTATCATTTGTTTCATTTTCCATACGTACGTTCTTAATCAATTTAGAATTATCGATGCATAACCATCCTAAAATTCTGATCTCAAATTCACTAGCACAATCTTATATCAGATCATAAATTCCAAGTTCAACTTTTTGATTCTGCTTTACTTATACATCTTAAATCTTATCATTTCCACCCCTATCAGTTTTTCTTTTTCGGTAAATTCATGAAAATACTTTCACATCCATGTCAATTCAAGTACATATCCTCAATAAAATTCTGTTACCATATTCGCTGACATCACCACAAATATTGAATCTATGTTTAACATATCAGACTATGTAATATTTCTTATTTCTAAATGTCCATAACTTTCCTTATCTTACACTCTGACAAAACAACCTTCTTCTCATTGTTTTTGATAGCCCAAACTCTTAACGAAGTTTATACATGTGACTCATGCAGTTGCAATTACTGGAATTCTATACTCATCAGTACCCTTCTCTAATGGTGAGGAATCAGGTGTAGCAGATCCTTGCAAAACCCCTCATGTTCCTTTACGAGGTAGCATTTTACTCTTTCAATGTAAACACTATGTAAGCTCCATTTAATCTTACTTCCTACATGTATGCATGATATACATGACACTTAATGCAATCAATCAATTCACAGTACAATAATTAATCACCTAGCTTAACAATTTATCCTAGTGTGCATTCTAAACCAAGGAAAAGCCTAAGTTTTGATACCACAAGATGTTGGGCCACGTTTTTGGAGTCAAACTATTGTTCTGATACCAAACAATGTTGGCACTCGAGGTCACGATACCTATTACGAGGCTTTGATTTCCCAAAAATTAAAATTTCAGAAAATTTTAGGTTCAGCAGTAGTGGGTCTACCACGGTAAAAGTTTGGCTTCGACGTAGTGAAGTCTCCTCTCGAGTAGTTCGTTGCGGCGAAGTCACCAAATTTAGCACAGAAATCCTTCAGGAAAGGTTCACTGCGGCATACCCTGGGCCTCGCCATGACGAAACCTTTGGACGAATCCCAGACCACCAACATTCAACACAAAACTTACATACATTCATACAATTCTTTCAACACAACCATTTTAACAAAGAAATTAACTCTGAACATATACAAACAAAACTTCTTCAATTCATCATTTCATTACTAAAGCAAAAGAGTCTAAAATCTTTATTTACATATCAAAAGCCACACCATTGGCTTATTACATAACACAAAATGCACATGATACAATTGAATGCTTATGCTTAATATGATTCTAAATACCAAAAGTTTTTGAACTAACTTAATTACTAAATATAGCTATCTTGGAGTTGCCAAATGCCTTGCAAGGTTCACAATTCTCTTGTTCTATTTTTTCTTCACCTGCGGAGTGGAAGGTAATGGGGTTAAGATGTGAAACTTAGTGGCTTATACATTTATAGCCATTGGCAATGAGCCATACAATTCAAGCATATACATATATATATTCATTCATATACATCTATAACTTATTTTTGCTAGCAAGTCAATCATCCACAAATTCTAACTCAAATATTCATAGTTAAGGATGCTATCACTTAAAACGTATCATGTACATTTAAGTATTAGACATACATTCAATTATGTATTATAATTGACAATTTAAAGAATGCAATGCATAAATAAATGGCTCGAGGGTTCCATTGAAACATAATGGAGAAACCGAAGTTTACATCATGAATAGAATGAGTCTATTTTTTGGAGCTTATATGCCACAAACAGGCAGCCGGGAGAGGGCTCTTGTCAACGTGCACGTGACGAACAGAATGGTTCCACTCTCACCTAAACAGAAGCACATAATCGTTTTATCATATGCTCATACTTTCATGCTTTTCTATCTTTTCATTATTACAAAATGTCATGACATGTTTCAATGGCATAACTTGATCATAATTCATAAACCACAATGCATTTTCAACAATCACAATAATTCTTATCAAACAAGTTAACTTACAATACACATGCATTCAATTCAAGCAATTTAGCATACATTCACCCATAAGGCAAACTTGCTTATATTACACAATAACCATAAAAATATTACCCACCTCGATTTCCTTACTTAAAGACTTACTCAAAGGTGCCTCTCCTCTTGACCCTCTTGTCTTCCTTGATTCCCTTGATCAATGAAAAAATTCTCATTCAATAGGAATACAATTTGAGGACCCATATATAGCATATTCACTAAGATAAATTCTAGATACTCATACTCTTCCAAAAGTCCCAACCTACAGGTCAATTTTCCATGATCATTCTGATAAGGTAAATGAAGGAATTTGGTAATGCCTCCTTCTAGAAAAATGTTCTTCATTGTCTTAAGTTTCTAATGACACTAAAATCATTCAATTTGGTCTAGTAATCTGAAAGTTATAGCCCAAATATTTTTGTACTATTCTTATGTTGAAATAGTATTCTATACTCAATTTCCATCTAAAAATTGAAATTCTTAAAGACTGAATTAGAACTCTATTTCTCCAGAAAAATTATAGTCCTGTGTCTCTAGTTTACTCCAAATAAAAAATAACTTCATTTGGATAATTACACAAAAAGTTATGCCTAAAATACCAAAGCATATTCAAGCTATGCAGAGAAAACTTCGTCGCGACGAACTTTGATTTCCTGCAAGTTGGCCACGGTAAACCATGGGGATTTTGCCACTCGCCACGGTGAACTTTGACAGAAACTCGACTTATGCCTATATTAATTCTAACTTAATTCAAATCTTTCCATCTAATTTCAAATCTCTATTTATGCCCATCAAATTAACGAGTCAATTCTAAAAATAATGAAACAAATAAATCAATAATAATTGAAAAGAATTCGAGGTCCAACATAAAAGATTCAAGATTTCCTTATAATTTAAGTAACCTTTTCTTAATCTTTAAAATTCTCATCATAGCTCCTTTTTTATTTTTTGAAAAACACTTCTCCTGGACTTATTTTAAAAATAATAAAGAAATATACGTTATATGAATATTACATATGGACCAATCAAATGTTATTGGTATAGTTAGTTAACCCAGCCCGAATCAAATAAATCTAACTCAAACCAATAATTTAAAATAACTATAATAAATTAGTTCGAGGAAATTCAATAATTAGATTGGATCATCGTGTTAATAATATTTAATTTGTTTACATAAAATATTTATATTACATATTCTTTGTCTTTATTTTTTAATGAAAGTCTAAAAGTGGTGATTTTTCTAAAAAATAAAAAACTGAAAGAGATTTTGTGAGAATGTTAATGATTAACTTTTAAGTTCCTTAAACCATAAGGAAGCTTCATAACTTTTACCCATCATTTAATTTATTACTCAAGCAGTAACTGTTATAGGGATGTTAAAGGTTAAGCCATATCTAGGAGGTGAACTGACATTTGAAAAATAAGTGATATATTATTTCTTGCCCATTATTGCATAAGGAACATAATTATAATAGGAATTGGAGTTTCATTCTTAAGTTTGTTTTTGGTACTTAATCTTCTCTTAATGACTAGTTAAAAAAATGATAACTTGGGATAGTCTTAAGGAAACCATACTGGGTTTTTCTATAGAACCATTAACATACTCATATCAAATAACTCCCAATAAGTCCTGTTAGTGAATTTACCTAATCTGTACCTCAACAAATAATTTTTCCATCATCATTTAGATTAGAGGAGTAATCTAATTAGGAGTCAATAATTGAGTTAAATCCTTTTAAGTTAAGAAAAGGATAGCACTATGAATTCTCTTGTATGATTGTTGAAACTTTCGAATTTTCTTTCATGCTAACCATTACAGATTTAGAGTTTGGTAATTTATAAAAAGAGGTATATGGATGCCAATTGTTATACCATAGTTATGCCCTTTATCCACTCCCTATTTTTACTCCCAGATAAGCATCTCTTAGGTTAAAATTTTGCTTAAGAGAGCAAGTGATGTCATCTTTGGCTTGTATTTTACATATGTTATTTTTTCCTTTAAGGAATTAGGAATGAATTTATTAAACCCAAAGGGATTCATGGTTATTAAAGAGATTATAAATCCTTTTCACTAATAAAACTCCATTCATTATTTTGACGGACTTAATTCCATGCCCTTATGCTTATTTTGAAGAGAAAACTTTAGACTATTTAATTGTTTTCCTTTGATGAATCATCCCCTTTACATATCCATAAGAATCTTTTATCACTTTTTCAATTGCCTTGATTTATTTAAGAGGCAATAGAAGATTTAAACACTAGTAAGCATGGATACTGTTAAGTACCAAATGAATTAATTGATGTCTTCGTATGTAAGTTAGGAATTGATGGTTCTAGCAATCAATTCTTTAAAGATTACAACATAAAGAGGCTGACAGTTCTTATGATTGATTTTGGTAGGTGAGATACGGATACTTAGGTACTTGAGAGGAGCCTATTCTATATTTTACTAATTAAATGGCTAGTTGTTCAAATTCTCTTAAGCTACAAAGACCAAGAAAGAACATTTTAAGTTGCTAATGGCTAAACCCATCAAGTTGTTGAACATTTTTAAAGAGTCCATCATGATGTTGAGAGAGTTGGAATCAATTATTAGTAATAGTAACATATCATCCACAAATAAGAGGTTGAAGAGCTTGAGTCTTTTGTGGTGGAAGTGATAGTTGAAGCCCCTTCCATTATTGATATTCTTTCTTACATATCTTGTCAACACTTCAATACAAAGAATAAACATATAAGGGGACAATAGGTCTCCTTACCTCAAACCTTTGACTTTTTTAAATAGTTAAAGTGCTCCCGATTCACCATAATGCTATATAAGGTGGTTGTGCCATATTGTTAGACCTGCTAAATGAATTTATCTAGGAATCCAAAAGTTGGAACAGTGTGGAACACAAAATTATAGTTAATTGTGTTGAATGCTTTATGGAAATCAACTTTGATTGAGAAAATTCTTGTAGTTAGCTTCCTGTAATAATTTTTGAAGAGATCTTGAGTAATTAAAATATTGTACCCTATGTTTGTTCGTTGCAAAAGAAAAGTCTTGTGATAAGAATCGATTAATGTGCTTAAGCTGCCTTTCACTCTAGCTACTAACATCTTTGAGACAATCTTATAAATGACATTGTAGTAAGCTATTGGTCTATAATATTGTATGTTTTAGAGAATAAATCTTTTGAGAATGAGACAAATATGAGTCTTATTGATTCTTTTTATCATTTTACATAAATTAAAGAACTCAAGAATTACCTGAGTAACTGTGTTGCCTACCAATCTCCAATCTTTTTTTTTTTTAAGAAATAGGCATTTAACTTGTTTGATCTTGGGGCCTTGTTAAGGTTGAGACTAAAATCATCTTCTTTGATTTCCTTTTTTGTGAAAGATTTGGTGAGCATCATCACCAAGTCATGATTAGTAGATGTGTGAATAATTTATTGAATGATTTAGAGAGAATAGTTGTTGATACCTACAGTACCTAAGGACTGTTTAAAGTGACTAATCATGTTGATGTTCCTCTTTATTAATATTTTACTATGGAAAAATTTTACATTTTTTACCGCCTTTATTTTACCATTGTATTCTACATTCTACTTTAGTAGGAAGTTATGTTTCTCAAGGGCTTCAACATAATTGGAGGGGGCATCCCAGCTTGTAGCTTTTCAATGCATATGTATGCTTCAAAGCCATTAATATAAAAGTGTATTCCTCTTGTGATGGCATATTTAGACCTTAGGGTAAATGCCACAAAGTTTAAGAATTTGAAATGGCTTTTCCTAAGGTTAAGATTTTTTAGAGGAAAGACCTCAATTGGCGAATGATATAAGTAAAGAGGTAGGTTAAACTAAACTCTATCGTTTTTGTGGGTAGCTAGCCATCATGAATTCACCAAAGTTCAATTGATTTCCATTATTAGATGTCATTTATCTATCTACTTATAAAACATTATCCATCAAAATTAAGGTCATTGAGATCTTCTTAAATGAGGCATCTTTTAAAGTCATTATTATATAATTTTGGAATTTTCCCCCTCAATCCTATTGTTGTATAAAGAACCATGTAAGTCTCCAAAACCAACTAA
The DNA here is from genome assembly GCA_026413575.1 of Erythroxylum carthagenense. Taxonomy (NCBI): domain Eukaryota; kingdom Viridiplantae; phylum Streptophyta; class Magnoliopsida; order Malpighiales; family Erythroxylaceae; genus Erythroxylum; species Erythroxylum carthagenense. The sequence goes on from JANZLD010498139.1 coordinate 10,486, forward strand.
GGTAAATAATAGAATTTTCAAGTCTGATTAGATTGTCCCAGAGCTTGTTTATATTATTGACAACGTATAGAAAAAAGTTATATTCATTAAGATAGGAGTAGGATTGATTTAGAACCTGAGGTATAAGAGCTAATCACTGTAATAATGGTGATGCATTGATACTATCCTAGAGCTATAGACATCCATAATTCTTCCTTTTTGGTGTGCAATATGATTGCTCAAAATATTCCATCCTTTAGCAAAAAGCAAATGATTTGCCTGTTTGTTTATTGATTTTATTTTGGTATTTAAAGACTGATCAAATTATAACTGTTCAGAAAGTTCCCAAATTTTAATTTATTTTGGCCTTTTTGGAGCCTCTTAACATTCAAATTAATAATATTCATAGAATATATGAAGAGGAAGGGTCCTTCTTCTTAAGTTTATAACTTGGCTTCTTTTTCTTGACTAATATGAACTCCTCATCCTTGTTTTTGTTTTAGGTATGAGCTATGCAACTTTTGGAATGAGCTCTTGAGCATTAATTGGTAAGTGTTCAATTGTTGGAATTATTTCTTGAGATGTGTTAGGGGATGTTATAGGACTTAGGGTATCATTTTCTAGTGGATCTTATAGCATAATGAATCATTAGAACTTATAAGAACTAGCATATTTGAAGCTTTAATGTGAATATTTTAATCAGCTATAGTATTTAGCAATACAATATGTAGAGATTGGGTTAAATTATCCAATGTTTGTATTTTGTCAGTAAAAGCATTTGGATCTCTAAAATTACTTGGTTTAGGATCATCTAAGGCTATGACATGTCTTGGTTCAAGATTTAACTTTGGATTTTGGGTAATACCCTTTTTGCCTAGTAGTTTTTAGAATTCCTTATTTGAAACTTTTTGTATTTTTATGCAAGCATAACTAGCCTAAAATAAATGATTAATTGCATGTAGGCCTAAATTGATCACAAAAGATAGTGTTAGAGGAAATTTGCAGGCCAAACACTTACTTTTAGATAAACATAACCTCCAATACATACATGCCCATACCATGTCTATCTTCAAAAGTTATAGACAGATCCATAGTTTATACCTATAGGTAATTAGGTATGTTATAATTTGCACTCAACTCTCTAGAGATACTATAGGATTTGGGGACGCTAGACTCGAGAATGGATATAGGTTGTATGGTATCAAAGTTTCTGTAGTAAAAATGACCTTACTTATAATTGTGCTAGTCAAGAACTATTTTTTAAGTTAAAAAACCAATTTTTTATTGATTAGTATTTAAGTCATATTTCTTTTTAGTTAGAAAAACTTTGAGATATATTTTTATGAGAGCCATTAAAGCTTCTTTCATATGGTTAGAACAAATTTTATTAGCTTCTTATTTAAAGTATTTTCAATTTATTCATCCTATGCTAAGGTTTACCTATCTCTAATTATGTTTTAGAATTTCTTTGTTGTTCAATTCCTTTGTCTCATGCTATTTATACTCATTATTAATAAGAAAAGAAAAGAAAGAAGGTGAACAACAACAGTTACTTTAAGAAACTCATCCTCAAATACAAATTGAAATTATTAGTGATCTTTCCTTTTTTATTCAATTTCTATAATTCTTACTTAATTTATGAGTTATTTTCTGTTTTTGGCCAATTGTTCTTAAATGTTTAGACTCTATAAGTTTAGATTCTTATTTAACTTTGTTTAGTTCCTTAAAGAACTTTTAAAGGAGGCAAACAGTGAAATATAAGTAGTTTGTCATCTTTAAAAGCATATACATAAGGGGGTGGGAGAAATTTTTCTTTACTAAATTTTCTGACATCTTTCAAATATGTCTTCTAAAGGTGTTTTATCATCAAAGGAGGATAAAGGCAATTCGTATTTTACATAGGTCAAACAACAACATTTTAAGAGGATGAATATGATGTTTGGCGAGATTAGAGATGCAAGATATTGCCATAGACAATTTGCAAAGGGAAACAATCAGTGCAAGTTACTAATGCACATTAGTCACAAAGGTGGTTATGCCATAATTTGGTGGGATCATATGGTTACCAATAGGAGGAGGAATTGTAAGCGACCTATAAAGACTTAGAATAAATCAAAACCTCTAATGAGATGGAGATTTATGTCAAGCCACTAATATGGAGATTTGTTTTAGAAGTTGTAAAGTCTTACTCGAAGATCAATAAGTGTAGAATATTATCATGAGGAGAAAACACTAATCATAATTCGAGAAAATATAAAGGATAATAGAGAAGCAACTATAACAAGATTCTTGAATAGGTTGGCCAAAGATATAACCAATATAGTGGAGTTACAACAATATGTGCAGTTAAAAGAGATGTTTACATGTTATGAAGGTTGAGAGACAACTAAAACACAAAGGAATATCGAAGTACCTAATTGGTACTAGTGCTTATAAGGAAAAAGATAATAGGGGTTGTTTCGAAGCAAAAACTAAGCCAACCAAAAACTAAAGATGATGCCTACGATCAAGGAACTGATAAAATCAATTCTTAAGATCCTCATAATAGATCTATTAATTGTTTTTGTTTTTTAAGAACATGGAATATTGCATACAAACACTCAAATAAGAGAATTATAGTTATAAAGAATGACGGAGAGGTGTAAAGTGTAAGTTATTCAAATGAATATAAACCATTACCACCATTTAAAAGAGTCTAGTGATAAGACTATTGAGTATGTTGTTGAAAGTGAGATGCTTATCATTAGGAGGGCATCAAGTCTTCAAATTAAAGAGAATGTGTCAAAGTTATAGAGGAAAAACATATTTCATATTGTATGTCACATTTATGACAAGATATGTAGTATGGTTATTTATGGAGGAAGTTACACTAAAGTAGTTAGCACTACTCTTAAAGAGAAATTGAGTTTGTCCATTATGAAGCATTTGAAGCCATACAAGTTTCATGACTAAATGAATGTGGTAAGGTGAAATCATTAAGTAAGTGCTTATATTTTTGGATTCGTGGATATTGTGATGAGGTATTGTGTGATATAGTACTTATGCATATTGGCCATATTCTCTTAGAGAAACCGTCAGAATTCCATAAAAAGACTATAAAAATGGATCTATAGATAGATATTCAATCATCATGAACAATAAGCTCATTACTCATATACCTTTAACATTTAAGTAGGTTTGTGAATATCAATTGAGATTGAAAAGAGAGATTAAAGAGAAGAAGAGTGAGATTCGAAAAAGGAAGGAATTTAAGGAGTGTTATTTATGTTAACCAAATCTTATTTGTACCTTTATACAAAGAGGTTTATTTTCCTTTTGACGTATGTCGATGAAAAATTCTGTAAAGAGTACAAGTATGATGCAAGCACAATTAGTCCAAAGATACGGGATCCATTACATATAAGCTTAGAGCAATCACAATAGTTAGACTTGAAGGAAATTTGGAGGCAAAACAATTATCTTTAAATGAACACATTCTCTAACATGGGTGTTATCTAAATAGTGTCTATGTCTAGAAGTTATAGATAGATCCATGATTTATACTCATGATTATATCCTAGGTCATGTCCAACTCCTTAAAGATACAATAAGATCTATAACCATAAGTGTAAATATAAGACGTGCAATGCTAATTTTTTTATATAGTCACAACTCAACTTATGATTATGGCCCAGATCGTGCTATTCGAAACCTTATTTTCTATTTAAAGTTAAAAAATCTATTTTTTTATTATTTAGTATTTATGATATATTTCTTTTAAGTTAAAACAAGTTAAAAATATTTGTTTATTGAGAGTTATCAGGGCTTCTTTTTTCCTTATTCTTTATAGAACTTCAAATTTATCAAATAATTTTTTCCTTGTAGCATTCAAAATATTTTATGAATTTGGTTCTTGATTCTTTGTAATCAATGGGTCAATTCTTTTATTCATCCATTTGAGCTTTTTTGGGTTTGACTCAAACTTGTTACTGGATTCTTTAGGGTATAATCTTAGGTAGATTCACTGTTGGACCCCAATCTTAAAGTGGAAATTTAGAGTTATTACTTGAAATAAAATGAGTATTTATATATATAAATTGTGTTATAGATGTTATTGTGCCTTAATGAAATATGAGTTTGTGTATGGCTTAGAATTACGAATTGGTATATGGATGATTATGATATTGGAATGTGAATTATGTATGAATGATGAGTTGAGAAACCTTAAGCATGAACTATGGTTATATATGTAAGATATTATTTGGTGAATGACAAGATGCTATTGAATGTAAGAAATCATATGAATTGAGGTTG
>JANZLD010498247.1:0-14757 GCA_026413575.1 Erythroxylum carthagenense
TGAAGATTATAGTACTCATTGAGAGCTTTCCAATGATATAAAATTTGTCACATTTGGACTTAGGATGAAAAAGTTATGAGAGATGAAAGATTTCAGTTACTGTTGATAGAAGTTAGAATTGTGCAGTACTTTTGGATGGGTTTTTCACCCTCTTAGAGACTGATCTGATTTTTTCTTCCTTCATAGAAAATGTAGCTTATCGTTTCCTCTTTCTATTGATGTATAATATGAAATTATTGGAGTTAGGAATAAAAAGTTATGAGGTTAAGAAGATGACAGTTACTGTTCATTTGGTAAGGTTTACTGTTCCATTGGTGACTATATAGGCAGTAGCTTTAGGTGTTATTTTACCCTTTTAAATGATTGAACTGATTTTTGCTCCCTTCATGAAACTTGTAGATCATCTTTTTATCTTTCCAAGGAGGTACAATGCACCATTTTTGGACTTATGTGTTAAAAGATATAAATTTCTAAATTTCTGCCATTTTGTGGAAAATTAAAATTTAGAGGCAGAAACTTTGAAATTGTTGGGAGTAAGTTGGATTTTGTCGGATGTTAGTAAAGAGAGACAATTAGTCGGATATATTGAACATGCTTCCGTATTTTGGAGATTTCTTGATCTCGGGAGCTCCGATTGAAGTGATTTTCATTCCTGATTATTATAGAGGCATGAAATTCCATATTAGCATAGGAATTGGATTTTATTTTGGGGCCTAAGCAGATCAATTTTATTGACAGAAATTAAGGTGAATCTTACAAGATTTGTTCGGAGGACATTAATATAACTTCTAATTGAGTTTCTTCTATGGTGAGGAATTCCTCCCTCGTGAGATGCGCACCCAGATATCACGTAGGACGTCGGACGCGTGTCTCTCCGGGGAGGGGTTCCAACAATATATATATATATATATATATATACACCATTAGAGGGAGCTCGTACATGTTCTGAAGCACCAAAGAATTTCCCGCTGCTACCAGTGAAGGGACATTAATAAAAGTCCCTATGTTGTTGACTTTTTCTAAGTTAATATGTAATAACCGCAAGTGCACGACATAGCCATAGTTAGTACCGATAAGTGCGAATTGATCCCACAAAGACAATGATTACTAGTTATTACCTTTTTCCTATCATCTAGCTTACGTATCAATTTTGGATTTTAATAAAGAAAATAAAAACATAAACAATTAAAATGAAATAGATAAAAACATTGAACATAGAAACAACGAATCACTAAAAAACTATCGATATCGAAAATTAGTATCTAGGTTTTGAATCCCCCTAAAAACCCTTAATTGATTGATCTTTTATTATGTAATTGTTTTGTTGATTTATTGGATCGTGGAGATTCCTATGGTATGTAAATAGCTGACCTTGAGTCTATTAACAACTATTCCTAATGTTTTCATTCGAATTACTCAAGTTAAAGTTTATAGAATTGCTTTACTGATTTATGAATCTCTTTATTAGGTTTGACCTTAATCTGGAAGATTTATGTCATCCTATATCTAGAGTTGCAATCAACTCCTTTCAATTACGATAGATCTATTCAAACTTAGGATTTCTCAAACACTACGCATGCAAACAAATTATGATCTAATATGCCTAGGTCAATTAGAACATATATTAAACATGTAATCAAATCACAATAGATCAATCAAAACTATTATACTAAATAAAAGAATTAAAACATATTGTAGCATAAGCTAACGTTCTTCTAACCTAGACATTAGGAAGTTTGGCTATAAATAATAAAAAATGAATCAAACATAAACTGGAAGAAAAATGAATAAAAAATAAAGAGTTCATAATTCTAAATCTCCCTTTCTCTTCTATTGAATGTTCTTGCAAGTTAGTGTCTTGATCTTGTATTATGTCGAATCTTTTGATGATTTCTTCATGTTTCCTATCTTCCTGGATCAATATCATCCTTTTTAGACATTTTCCATGTCTGGAATTGTCTCTAAAAGTCTGAATCTCTGTTTTACCATTGAATACATCCTTTTATATAGAAATTTAGGGCTTCTGGGACTTACATAAGTGTATCAGACCTTATGTCTTAATAAACACCTAAATTTGTGATTATGCACAACCTAGGAGAAATGCATAGGTTGATGCACGATCACACATCCCTTTTGTGCTTTGAATCTTTGTTTTATGTCGTGTTTTCATCTGAATTCTTCTCTTTTAAGTTTGTGAAGGTAATTATACCTTATAAATACACTTAGAGTGTATTAAGTACCAATATACAACAAAAGTATAACATATCAAGTAAAGTACATCAAGTATAGATCAAACATCCCCATACCTAAACTTTTTCTTGTCCTCAAGCAAACCATAATCAAAACTAAAATTCTTACAACATCAATCCATCATCAATATCGATTTATCCATCATACTACACATCATCATATCCTATCGAATAAAATTAACATGCAATTAGAATCAAATTATCCTAAAATTAACTTTCTAAGTCATTATTAATAATAATCACATCAATAATCATATTAAAATCAAAAGAATTAATCTTTACACCCTCACTAAGATTTCACTTAATTCACTAAAGTGTTTACGTGAAAAGTATCAATAACTCTCAGTGAATGCTTAATAGAACTTTTACTACATGCTTGCAATAAAATCACATTCCACCACTTATATATAAACTAAAAACCAAATTCAAAAGGTCTTTATAAGGTTGTAACGGGGCTTAGGAAAGGTATGATTGGGATAATAAAAAGGTTAACTGAAGGAAATTTACTAAAAAGATCATTTCGTGGAACTTATTCACAATATACATTGGTCCTTTCATTGTAAAACTAATGGTACTATATACTTATTAATTTTTTTCTTTCTCTAATATATATATGTGCTCAATTTTTTCTCTTTCTTTCACAATAATTTCAAACAATCATTATGTACCACAATTAAAGAAATACTAGATTGTTCAAAAATTCAAGTTTAAAAAACATAACTTAGATAACCTTCAGGGTTGAAAACAATAAAAATGTCTTCAAAGAAAAGTAAGATAAAGGTTAATAATTGGTTATAATCAATGACAAATGTAAGGCTCAACTTGGTTATTCTTAAAGGATAAAATTATTGATGTGGTAATTTTCAAAGAAATAGGCTTAAACAAGTTGTTGAATCTAAGTGCTTTCATCATGTCAGTGCTTGTAATTTAACAAATATGGTCTCAGTATGCATGATAAAAGCAAGTTCTAGAATTATTATTCTACTACATATGATAACATACATGAAATAATAGCAAGTGCTTAATAATTTTGAAGTTTTGCTCTTAGCTTCAAAAGCTCAAGAAAAATATAAGGTATATATGTGTAAATAATATGAAGTTTTACTTAAAATAAAAATGAATTTGGTAGAAGACATATTATAGAGATTTTGAATATAGTCTTGATCTACTAATGAATGGATGGAAGTATTTCTCAATTCTTGGACAAATTTTGGCAACTATATGATTATTTTATCATAAACCAAATGAAATTCATTAAAAGCTTATTACTAGGAAAAGGAATTTCTAATTTAGATTTAATAACTACTTGCTTAATTTTTCAAAGTTTGAACAATTTATTTGAAAAGGAAAAAAAACTCCAATTAGGGCATTCCTTATGCCCATGTTTTATAAAATTTTAAGTCACCAAAGGGAGCTTAAGAAACTGAATGCTGTAAGAATGGATGACACAAAGTAATAAATCATAAAAACTAGAAAGGGGCTAAACATCATATAAAGCTTGCTTTAGGAAACCCTACAAGATACTAAGCTCAAGTTGATAAAGAGCTACCTTAGAGTCTTTTAGAAGCCTTCCCAGTTCACAATTCCTTTATTAAGAAAAAATATTGAATTAATTAGTTGAGGAAAGGGGAATAAGATAAGTTTTTCCTTTAATGCTATTCATGAGAGGTATAATCTAAAAAAATGTAAATATTAGTGATAAATTTGGAGGAGTAGTATGTAACTTGGAGCTACGTAACTTGCAGGTTTGAAATTCTTCTATGATTTTCTAGGGAAGATTAATTACTTGAAAGAGACTATAGATTATTTGATGGAGCTTATTTATAAAAAATCAACAACAAACTCTACTTCATGCTTGAAAATCTTTCACTAGGATTAATATAATGGAAGCACTATTCATTCTTAGCCTTAATAAGGCACTAAAACCTGAAAGATTTAATATTTTTTCTATCCAAAAATCTTATAATATAGCAAGTTAATAAAGATCGATTATGGAATTTTAAAGAAATGAAGTTGAAAAACAATTAACAAGACTTTAATTTGCTTAGTTTTAAAGACACTTAACCTTTCATCTTTTAGAGATTCTCAACTTATCTCATCTCATAACACCTTATAAGATATATCCAAAAGGGCAATTGTTAGGTTGGATTAAGTCACTCAATAAATCACAAGTCAAATTATGAGCCTTTATTAAAAGAAGGAACATTAGAGATAATGCATTTTTATTTTAGAAACTTCTAAAGAACTATCACTAGATTTTGTTTGAAATAAATTGTATTTAAAAGATTGATTTTCATAAATCTTTAGATTCAATTGAATAGGGATTCTTAACTATCTCCTTGATACCATTTAGTTTTCCTCCTATCTTTTTTAGATGTCTAGTTCAGTGTTATTATACTCTTTCTTTATCGTGTTAATCAATGGTGGGCCCTCTCCATGTTTAAGGTAGCCCAAGGTTCAGACCAAAGTGATGCATTTTCTCCCTATTTATTTTTCGTTTGTATAAAGGTATTCTTAATCATTACATCTAAGAATTAACTATCACAAGAACTTCAGATTCTATTACAAATATGGTAGAGTGGAATTGTACAAACTTATCCTTTAGTTATGATCTACTAGTTTTCTATAATAAAAAAAGCTTCTAAAGCTTACTTCTTAAAAGCCTTAGAAGAATTCATGTATATTTCGATATTATTAGCTAATCCTTCTAAGAGTTCTATCTATATTTTTAATGGTTACATGGAAACCATCAGGAGTTTAATCAAGTCATTGGTTACTATGAAGGCAACCTAGCTGAAGGACTTAGGGATTTTGATTACTTCTTATACACTCCCTAATAAGATGCATTCCTTTTTAGTATAAATGGTAAAGAATAATTAGATAGCTAGAACGACAAATGACTTTCCTATGTGGGTACGTTTTAACTCATCTTATCTATTATCATTAATTCTCATGTTTAATAGAGTTCATATATTTTCATTTTGAGTTCAATAGTAAAAAAAAATTGATAATTAACAATCTTTAGGTCCCCTTAAAAATAAACCATATGATCAATTATTAAGGGATTCCTTATGGATTTAAAAGTTGAAAGATTGATTCATAATAATACTTGGCAATGGCTGGTGCCTGATTCTAGGTATTACTCAATAATTAAGGACAATTTACACTCCTCTCTACCCAATGTTACTTAGAAAGATCATATAATCTAGACTATAAATACTTCCTAAACTTTCACAAACAAGTTTTGTTAGCAACTGCTTATATGCCTTAACCCGATTGTTCAATGGAGTAACATCTCTTGGTTTGCATAGAACATTCCCAAGGCTAGCTACTTTTTTTTGGCTTGCACTAAAAAAAATTTAGACAAGGGATCTTTTAACTTACATTCCTCATATGAAAAAATTATTCTTTTTGCACATATCCTTTAGGAACTCTTAACAACCTTTTCTTTGAATACTATTTTTCTTTTCAATATGGAAAAAATACTTTTTTTAGATTTAATATCTTTATATGTAAATTTAATTGAGACTCTACCATTATCTAAATTTGCTCTACTTCTTTCCTTTCAATATGGAAAAAAAGATACTTTTGTACATTTAATATCTAAATTTAACTGCAGTTAAGACTCTACTATTATCTGGTTCTTCTCTACTTCTTTTTTCTACTAGTAAAAATGCTTATATATTCAAGGCTTTAAGTCACACTTAGTTACTATGTTTATAAAATTTAGGAGGAGAGAAAAATTGGATCTTTGAAAAATAAATCTAAATATGTAGAAATTTTTTTATTAATTGTATTTAATGGATTAAAGGACTCAAATTTAGGTAAAGGCTTGGAATAAGATTAAGTGGACCTTAAACAATTAGATGTCGAGTATAAAGTTTGTTTTGTTTTACTAATTTTTTGTGTTTTGCTCTTCAGTTCCTCTGTTCTCTTATTTTTGCAGTTCCTAATATTTTTCTACTGTCGTTAGCTTTGCCTTTATCATCTCTAGTTGATATAGCTGTATATTTTGTTATAATGCCTTTCTCAAGCCTTTTCACTAATTTTGTATTTTTACTTTTAAAAGAAAGAATTGAATTTTATAACACCTTTCTTGTGTTCAACATTTGCTTCAGTTTGATGGAATTTCAACATCCTAGTGAGAGAAGCTCCTACTTTGCTCTATTATTTTTCCACTTATGCATGTTCTTTTTTTTTTTTCCAATTTGCTAGCCCCTTGGTTTTTATATTCTCTTCCCATCTTGATCTTTAAGTCTCTTTATTCTTAAATCGCTTATAATCTTCCCCTCCTTATTCAATTCTTTTCCTCCTCCATTTTTACTTACTAATCCCCTAGCTGGAGATGGATCTTTCTAATCTTTTCACCATATAGTTTTCTCTTCCTGCCTTTATTTTTTTCTTGACAACTCCTTTTTAAAACTCATAATTGTCAATTATGTACCTTATTATTTTAAGCTCTTCAAAGTTTGTAACCTTGCTTTCTACCTTGTCTACCCCTAGAGAAGACTTTCCTTCCTTAACCTCCAACGGATTAGTGGGATCCTCTTCTCAAAATCCTATATAAGCTCTAAGAAATGTTCCTGCATCTGCTTATCCTAAATATAAGAGGAGCTGGAAATAAGTTATAAGGGAAGGCCATGACTGTTCTCTTCACTACTATCCCTTTAAAGAAGAATATGAAAGAATAGTAGTGACTTTAGGGATTGAAGTCCTCAAATATAGTGCAAAAATCTTGAAGTCCACTTTGATGGGGTTTAAAGATACCTGCATTTCTAGTTATACATAACTGGGTTAATAATTCTTAAAGTACAGAGGGTTTGGAAGTTATTTTAGCAAAAGAAAATTTACTCTTATTTACTTTTACCTCAAAACATGCAGCTACAAAAGCAATGGAAGAGGGCCCCTAGCACCTTAACATTTTTTTATTTCTCCAGCCTTAGTAACTAGGTTCCCAACCTGACATAGTTAAAGACCACGCATTACCAATGTGAGTGTAGCTTCACAATGTTACTCTTAAGTATTGGACTATAAACGGACTTATCATGATTGCAAGCTTCCTAGGGAGACCGCTTTGTATAAGTGTTAACACTGCATAAAGGAAAAAGGTGGGTTATGGTAGGTTATGTGTTAGCATGAAAGTTGTAAACCATATGTTAGACATTATTCTTATGATAAGATTGGGTTTAAATGGTACTTTGTATGAAGATAATGTCTATGTTAGTTATCAATGGAAACCTTCATTAAATCACTAGGGTAAAAAGTGGGTTCTTATAAGTAAAAAGTTCAAAATGGCAAATTATAAACTCATTGGTTCATTGGAAATTTTGGATAGGAGCCAATCAGATTTTATTAGAAAGACCAAGTTAAAGAGATAAGCTATGTTGGTAAGCAAAGGAAGGACTGCCAAACCCCTGTGTAGGATTCCCAAAGTCCAAATAAAGAGAGTATATCTAGGAAGCCAGATTTCAGGACTCAGCCCCTCAAATTTCACTTATTGGAACAAAAGATGATGTCTTTAGAAACTCTTCCTCTCCCAATTTTATGTCTATTAGTTAAGAACTAGAAGCTTAGTTTGAGAATGTTGTTTTAATAGGGCAATTAGGAGCAAAAGTAACAAAGGCCTCAAACATAAACACTCTCTCTAATGAATTGGTTTATATGGAATGTTAGAAGTATCAATTACCTGAACAAGCTATTAGCTTTAAGGGGTTTTGTCTATCAAGAAAATCTATATAGTTTTGCTTTTCTAGAAACAAAGATTAAACAAGAAAATGTTCAGAATCTCAATAAATTAAGTTCTAATTTTAAATTCATTTCTAATCATCATGTATGCTTTAGGGAGAATTGTAATTGAATACAACTTTGACATGATGGAGGTGGAATTTTTGATGGTTAAAATGTAAGTACTACATATGAGATGGAGGCTTATCAACATAATGTTTCTATCTTTTACTCGTTTTTCTATAGATCTAACCATGACTTCCTAAAGAGAGATTTATGGTCAAGTTTGGTTAATTTTCAGAGAATTATTGATGGGTCTTGGGTTATTAGTGGGGACTTTAATTCTACCCTATACAGAATAGAGGTAGAGGGTCACATTCATTTAAGAAACTATTCACAAATTTTAGAGAATGTGTAGAGGCTCTAGGTGTTATTGACCTTAAATCCAAAGGTCATATTGTCAGCTGGAGTAACAAAAAAACATTAGGATGGTCTTTAAGGAAAAAGTTGGATAAGGTGTTGGTCAATCAGAGATGGCTCATGCACTTCCTTATGAGTATAGCTTTTTTTTCTAGACCATCTTGTATTTGACTATTTTTCTATTAGGGTGGAAGGTAAGCCCTAGAAGCAACACATTAGATGTCACTTCAGATTCAATAACTTTTTAGATGATATGGAGGGGTTTTTGAGGCAATTAGGAAAAGGATGTCTAATAATATATATAGTACTTTTCAGTTTATATATGTTCAGAAATTAAAAGCTATCAAGGAAGAGCTTAAGAGACTTAATGTTAGATCTAGGAACTCTACAATACAAGCCATATATCAAGCTATAGATGAACTTTCAAAGGTATAAGGCTAGCTTACTACTAACCCAGGGGATAATATCTTGCTTGCTTTAGAGAAGTCTAAGCTTAAACAATATCTAGGTAAAGGATAGGAGAATTCTAAAATAGCATGATCAAATCTATGAGGAGGCTAAGGAATTTTTTCAAAGCTTTTATAGTCAAACCCAAGGGCTCCAAATCTCTAGTAGGGGGCTCAACATATTTATTCAAACGAAGATATCCCAAATATAGGCTCTTAATTTGGTTAGACCTTTGGAGGATAGCGAAATAGAAAAAATAGATTTTCATATGAACCGAAAAAAGGCATTGAGTCTACTTGGGCCTAATGTTTTTTTTTTCAAAAAGCATAGTCTGAAGTATGTATAATAGTGAAACAATTTGTTAAGGACTTTTCACTTTAGGGGTGTTACTTACAGAGATTAACATTAACAAAGCATTTTTACGTTTGATCCCCAAAGTGGATAGTTTTAACTCTTTTAATGAATTTAGGCTTATTACACATTCCAATTTCCTTTATAAACATATCTCTAAAATTATTGTCAATAGAATCAAGACTACATTGGAACCCCCAGTAAGTAATTCCCAAAATGTTTTTTTTAGAAAGAAGATTGATTAGGGAGAACATATCATTAGTGTAAGAATTGTTGAGAGTGTGCAAAAGAAAGAATTCTTCTCTAAATTTATGCTTTCAAAATAGATTTCAAAAAAGCCTTAGATAGTGTAGACAAGAAATTTGTAAGTATGGTGTTAGAAGTGTTGGGTTTTCCTTCTAAATTCTTGGGATGGAAGCATGTATTACCACCTCATCTTTCTTTCTTTTAGTTAATGACAAGCCTTCTATAATTTTTAGGGAAGCAAAAGGCTTAAAGAAAGGGGACTCTATATCTTCATATGTGTTCATTCATTATATGGAAGCTCTAACTCAACTCTTACACCACAATGTAAGAAAAGCTAAGGGGTTCAAATATCATAGCAAATGTAGGAAAGTGTCAACCATCAACATGTGTTTTGCTAATCATTAATGTTTTTTTGGACTCCTAATGTATAAGCATCTTAATGTCTATATTGAAGTATTTCAATGACGTCTCTACCTTAACTATTAATTTTTCTAAGATCCATTTTATTCTAGCTTTTAGTGTTATTAATATGGAAGAATGCATCGCCCCTATCTCAGGTATAGTTAGGAAGTATGTTCTAGTTTCCTATTTAGGACTACCCATTCCTACTAAGAGGTTACCTTTTTAGGAATGATATCCATTGTGGGAAAAATCCAGAAGAGGCTAAACTCTTGAACTAACAGGTTTCTTTCCATTAGGGAACAAATTCTTCTATCTAAAGAAGTTATCATATGTATTAGGGAACTCACAACCTCATAGAAGTTCAATTAACTATAGATTACTAATTTAAAGCTATCTACATATAAATAGAATCAATCAACAAAGGGGAATTCAAATTAGTTACCTCGAATTAAATGGGCTTCATTAATATAACTGCATATGATTTGACATCCTATTATGGAAAGCTTATTTTGGGTCTTCTTTAAAAGGATTCTTCATTGTTTGTGTTCTCAAATTTGTAGGTCTTCAATTTAGGGCTAAGGTAAATGAAGTAAATTCTAGAAAGAAGGGAGCAACTTGTTACTTTTAGCTATTCTTAAATTTAGAATTTCCTAAAGCAATATTTTATTTTTATGTAATTGTCAAACTTGAAGAGATATAACATTAACTTTTGTATTTAGTTCTTGCATTGTTTGGGATAAACAATCAAGCTTTGAATCAATTATTCGAAGGACATTATTTTATGTTCATTTTGGATTTGCCAATTTAGCATTTCTTTTCTACTAGAGAAATAGGTACAAGATTGCCATATGGATTGATACCTATGGATCTTGAGTATTGCCTAATAGATACTTTAGTGGTTTTATTAGTCTATGCTTCTAATGGTGGAAAATCTTCCTTATATGATCCATCATTATACAAGGTACTGGTTTGGAGCTTGCCTTAAGGATTGAAGAAATGATTGGCTTAGAGCATCTCGGTTGGATCAGTAGTCTTTTCTGACTACCCTCAGTTATTCAGAGAGATCCTTTGGTTTAGTTTTAGGGCTTTTAACACTAATCTAAGGCCTCGAATCACCATTATCATCATGTTTAGGTTGGATCTTCTTTGGTGGTTCACATGAATATCTCTACTTTCTGTTGGGCTCTTCTCGCTATCAGGGGATATAAACCTTGTCATCACTATCAGAATCATAATCCATCAAACATTCGCAATCATAATCACATATAGATGGATCTGTGTCCTAGATAAAATGATCATTAACATGGCTAACATATACTTAATGTCCATCAGGGTCAATATAGTGGATTGGAGGATTATCAACACCTTCTTTATGAGAAAATGTTGGAGTAATAATCATGATTTGGCCATAAGAGAGTCTAGATGATTACAAGCATTCTTATCTAGGCTTGTTGAAAACAAAATTTACCTTCTCATCCTTCAAACTTCTCAAAATTGGAGGAATGGTAGTATGTACAGAGTGTTGATGAGGAGTTTCACACTCCTTCCTATAATTTATGATCCACTGTATAGGAATTAACTTTGCTAATTGTTAGTATGGCAACTGTGGTGGAATTTGGACTATTGTAGTCTCATTTGAAGACTTTTCTGCTACTATGTAAAGGGCATCTTTTGTATAGTTTGAGAAGTTTAGATTTAAAGCATGATTCTACAATTTGTAAATGATCTGATGATAGAGTATGTCCATGATAGCAGTGGGTCTTAGTTTGTTCCAATAATTTGGATTTGGACTTTTAGTCTCATAGATAAAGTTAGATCATTTAGCTTGATGTTGAATTCTGGAGCTACGATCATGATGACACTTCCATTATTAAGAGTTGTCAAGAGGGTATCGATCAAGGCATTCCAGTATAATGTGTATGTTGTATTACAAAGAGAAATTCTAGCTATTATTGGAATTCCTTTTTTGTCATGTAATGTTAAGACTACTTTAATCTCACCTACATAAAGATGTATGTAACCTTGACCTATCCATAATGGGATTAGCTTAGAAAGGAACTATAAGGTTATGTATTGCTCTGCAGAAGTGGATTTTACACCACATTGGTTCAATCCGAATCCTTGAATTAAATGCAATACGAATATCATAATTATATTCTTATCATAATTTCATTTTCAATGTATAATTATCCTATGAACTTTATCATATACATTTAAACATGCATAAGATAAATAATGGCTTTAAATTATTTGGTCATTAAACTACAACCAATTGATTGGTTTGTAAGGTATAAACCAACAATCTCCCACTTACACTAAGTTAATCATTTAAGTATCTTATACCATATCACTATATGACGATTATACTACTGTTGGGACAGTGGCTTAATGGGAGAATTCTACAAGATTCTCTATAGCGAGCACTTGCTTAAATTTTACTATTTTCATCTTAATTATCATTATGAATAAGAAAATTTGCCTAAATACATCCTTGAATCTTTTATCAGATCTTATCTCCTTTTAAATGCCCAATAGCTCTAATATTCTATAGTACATTACTGTCTTAAACAATGCAAGGAACTATATTAAGTTCATTTAAGAACTTATTGATCTAATTAATTGTTTTTAGTAAATGAAAAATATATTAGGGCTTAATTAGCAACTATTACTACATTAGAACCTTTCCAATCATGAATGATATTGTTCTAAGTACAATAAATCTTAATTAGGATTTACTTTTAAATTAAATATTCTTATCTCCTTGAACTTATATATCTACTCATGCATAAAATAATGTATATGTTTAATTCTTCATAAGTGTCTAATATCTTAAATACTAAACATCTTTAGTACATTATCTATTTACTTGACTTAGAATAGGTGAACAACTTCCAATTTATCTCTATAGATCTAATTCCTATAATTAAGCTGTTATCTTTTCATATCTAGTAAGAGTTGTTCTCGGACAATTATATTTTCAACAATTGAAAATTAGAATTATTTTTCTTTATAAGCAATATTTCTTTACATACTCCCACTGAAGAGCAAAACTATTCCCCCATTAACCTTCTTGTAGACATGATAAATTCACAATCATTTTCAAAACAAACTCATTGAATTCATCATGAAAGTGAATCTTTCAATTTCTAATAGCCTTTCAACTCTACATCAAACATATCAACAAAGGCACTAGTTTCAATTAAATATACTGTTATGAGATTTGAACTATTCAAATTTCCTCTTATTCTTACTACTTATCTTGAGAACCATTCTCCTATAATTATACATTGAAACAAACAATGTTTTCAAAGATTTGTAAGATTATATCCATCCTTTTTGGACAACTTATAATCTTTTACTACCCAATTTAGTTCTAAACTTAATGGATAATGTATGTTTTAGTGGTAATATTGTTGCTTAAAACCAAATTAATACCAACTTTAATAATAATATATGTAGTTACAGAAGAGTTAAGATCGATCCCACAAGCAATTTATTGGTAAGTTTTTCAGGGTTGTTTAATAATATGATTCTAAGGAATTAAAATTGACAAAAATTAAAAATAAATAGAAAAAATCAAATCTCGAAAATTAATGAATAAACCTTAGTTTCGGGTTACCTACGTGATCAAACTAGTATGGACCATTGTTAATGGATTTAAATTAAATTCATTAATAAATACTCATTGAATGATGTTCTCTCATAGGATTAAATGAATCGAAAAATGTATTCTAATCATTCTTATTAACTAACAACTTAGATATGATCATAGGTTTTAATTAATTAATAGCTTTAAGAACTAAGATAATCAATAAGCTAGACAATACATATACGATGTATTTAATATAGAAAAATATCTTTCTTAGAATTTCCAATCCCTAACATAAAAGATGGTAATCCTATTTGCCACTTTTGATTAACAAAACTGAATGTCAAATCCTACTAATCTGGCAATAAATTAAATCAATCAATTCCTAGTTATGTATCCTAGAGATGAATCAATTCAATCATACAAAGTAATGTGAAAGACATTTAATATTAGCCAATGAGATAAACTTTATTAAGAAAATCTCGAACATACTAGATGATAACATTGGTTTCCTTCAACCAAGAAGAAGGATTTAGCTACTTATAATAGTGATGAAACTTGACAGAAGAATAACATAATGTCCGGTCTCCATAACTGCCTTTTTTTAAAAAAATGAAAAAAAACTCTCTAAAAGAAAACAAGAATGTGAACGAGTAGTGGTCAGAAAGGGCCATCCTCACTTTTTAAAGTTATTTGATTAGATACACTACCCCCAAAATTAGGTGGTAGATCCCCATATAAGGAAAATAGATTAATTCCTAAAATAATTAGAATCCTAAATCTATTGAATCTCTTTTCAAATCAAACTCTGGTGATAAACTTTTCCCTTGTACGTACCCGTGCTTAGTCATAAACATTTATACCAACTGGAAATTTGAATTGCCTTTGCTTTTCTTGCATTTTTCTATTCAAATTCGACTACTATGTGTTAAAAATCACCTAATAAGAATTAAGAAACAAGTCCATTAATTTTAAATAAAAATTTCAACATATTAAAGAGATTTATATCCAAAGTTAGCCTAAATATAATAACTTATTAAATTCCCCCACACCAATCTTTTCCTTGTCCTCGGCAAACTACATTTGCAATCAATCGGCCAACTAATCAACTTTCTTTATTCCAAGTCTCACAACAGTAAATAGTGCACACTTCAAGAGTTAAAATTTTTTTTAACACTTAATACCCCCAGAGTTAATCATTCAAGTACATATAAACGAAGTCAATTTAAGGCAATCATATTTCAAAAACTTATTGGGCCCCAAATTTTTATTATTGATGTTGTTAAGCATGAATTGTGTTAATTGTGTGATTTATGGTTTAATTGGATT
>JANZLD010498566.1:0-14755 GCA_026413575.1 Erythroxylum carthagenense
CATTCTAGATAATCTCCCAAAGGTCAATATGTGTAGATTCAATGAAGAGCCACATCTTGTCTTTCCAATAATGATAATCTTCACCATTAAACGCAGGAGGTCTAGTGACGGAGGCATCTTTAGCTATACAAACGTGTGATTCTGCTATGGATCTTTATCCACACTTTATAACGGTGGTTCTTGAACACCGAGCACTGATACCAATTTAAGTAAATCATGCATTAGTATAGACTTTACGTTCAATAGATAAAATGCACAAGAAGGGGGGGTTGAATTGTGTATCCTTTTGTGTGAATACAATCCCCTTTCAAATTTCTTTGAAAAATAACTTTTTCAAAAACTATTAAGTAAACAATTACAATGTATTGCAATTAACTTCTATATACTTGTATAAAACAATAGAAATTAGAAATTGAGAGTTAAAGAGTAGAGGTTGACACAATAATTTTATCCTAGTTCACCCCAAACCGTGGGCTACGTCCAGTCCTCAGACTAGTTAACCGTTCGACGTAGTATCGGTTCTTCATCTTAGTTTTTCTTTCATCTTAGTTTCACTTCCACTTCTTCTTACTTTTGCTTCTGCTTCATCTCACTTTCTTTCGTCTTATTTTTGCTTCCTCTTTGTCTTAATTTTGTTTCTGCTTCTTCTTACTTTTGCTTCCGCTTCGTCTTACTTTCTTTCATCCTATTTTTGCTTCCACTTTGTCTTTCTTTTTCTTCCGCTTCGTCTTACTTTTGCTTCCGCTTCGTCTTACTTTTGATTCTGCTTCATCTTACTTTCTTCCTGATCAAAACAGTTCAACAATTTCTAATATTATTATTATTTGAATGTCATCAAAATTATTAGACGTGAAGTCATTTTGACTTAACAATCTCCCCCATTTTTGATGATAACAAATAATCATAATTTTAGAAAGATAATCGAGTATGATTTATAAGAAGATATACAATTGAAAAAAAATTATAAGCTATACTATCTTCTTGTTTCACTTCTTCTCTTCTCCTTCTTTCTTCCTTTTTCTTCTCTTCTTCTTCTCTCTCATTTTCTCCTCTTATCTTTCTCATTTTCTCCTCTTATCTTTCTAATTTTCTCCTCTCCCCCTATTTGTTATTAATCAAAAAAATTTCACCGTATATGCTTCACAATCTCCGAGAAAATTAATTGTATCTCAGTGTGGAGTGACTTGAGGTCTTGTCATATATGAGCTACTTCCTGTTATAAATCACCCACTGAAACACACAGATCATCAGCCTTGTCATGAATTTCTTTAATTTCTTCGACTAAGGCTGCATCATTTTTCTGTTGTACTTCTTCTAAACTAATAGTAGTACTAAATGATTATGAAGGTATGACATCTGATTCAATGATTGTAATAATAGGAGGTGTGAAAGATAAGTTTCTGTCAGGAAGATCAAGGTCATCAGGTCGAGGTAGCTTTGGAATTGGTTTTCCAAACAGGTGTAGTACATCTCCAATTGACGATATAAAGCTCAAGGGTTTAAGGTGCACAAGAGTCTCTATGTTGAAACTAATATTTCCAACTCTGATGGTTCTGTATTGCCCTTATGTTATTCTTCCAACTACCTGAGAAGTTCCATCAGTGGTAAGACGACCACAATGACTTCCTGATGCCTTTGAAATATGATAGGAAACATAGATTCCTTTCTGTTGAGCTACATAACATGTTGCATCTATGTTCCTCACTTCTTCTTCAACTTGATCTTCTGTCATATCACTTGTAATCCCTTTTGGATACATTTTCTTCTTCCTTTTATCTTCATTGTGAACAATGTAAGGTCTTAGCTGAATGTCAAGTACAATCTTTATAACAGTTCTTTTTGTAAGTGGGTAAATAATGTACTTTTGCTGGTCATCTGTGTTGGATATGGTTATGATTTTTCATCTCGCAGAACACTATACAACGTTTCTCTCCATCATTCAACAGATGTATTGTACGACTATTTACTATAATTGGTTCAAATTGTAACTTGACCAACCTTCTTAGGGGTTCTCTTATGATTATAGAGCTTTTACTCCTTGCAGGTTCAATTTCTTCAATGATCTTTATTTTCAAATCCTCTTTTCTCATTGGTTGAGAAGGATTAACCTATGCTAGACTGTGTTCAACTGACCTTTTCTTTTGTTGAACAGCAATTGGAGTGCTCTTTTTTTGACTGGTTTTTTGCTTCTTACTTTCTTCAATCAGCCTAGGAGGTTGTGGTTGTGGTTGAGGTTTCTTCTTCTCAAATTTCAACTTCCTCTTAATTTCAGTTTCTTTAGCCAATTTTACTGAATCTTCCTGTAAAATTGAGACTAAAGATCTGGTTGTCTACGGTGCTTTCTTTCCAGAGTCCTCACTATGAGTCAACTCTTTACCTTTCTTCTGCTCTTGTTGACGCAGGGTCCGTAGTCTAGGTGACCTTTTTACTTGTTTGGATTTCTCCGAAAATAGTGTCTCCCCTTTTCTCTTTAAGGACACTTATTTCTCTGTCTGGCGCACCTGAATTTCTTCTTTTTGAGAAATTGTAAACTTTTATTGCATCATCTGATGATTTTTTCAATACTTCTATAGGCATTCTTCCAGTGAATTGAGATTTTAATCTTCTTATGTGAGTTACTTTTTCACTCAAACTTTGTTTGACAGCACACTCCCCCTTAATCCTTACTATCGTCTTGAAATCTATATCCTCTTTTTCCTGATTCTTCAAGCCCATTCTACCAATAGTTGTAGAGTTAATGACGCTTTTGATTTTCATCTTCATTCTGTTTCCTATCTCAAGACGAATCCCAAAATTCTCTGAAGATTCTTGTCAGTATCATTTCATACGGTAGGGAAGTCAAGTCTTTCTTCGACTTTACCATGTAATTGAGGATTAGGTATGGAAGATCTATGGGCAGGTCATTGAGTAGATGAAATAAACATTGCTCATCTAACATTGTTACCAGATTCCTTGATCCTGTTTTTGGTAGAACACAATGGAAGAGTAACGAATGTAGAACCTTAGCCTTCGACAAAAGACTTGAGGCCTTCTTCTCCTTTAGGTTACTACATCCATATAGTTATCGATTGATCTGTATCTTCTCTACACTGGCTTGAATCATCCATCTGGCTTTATGAGCGAGCTTTACTCCAACACATAGACACTCAGTAGCCTTCTCGATTGACTTCAGTCTTATTATAACCAACAATCTATCCACCACTGATACTAAAGTATCTTCAACTACTTCAACATTCTTCCAGAAATCATATACTTCATTCAGGTAAACTGTCTCATGAACTTGAAAGAAGTTCTTCCATCCAGCTGTCACAATCTCCGGTTTGATATCCATCTGGTCCTTCTTCAAGGACTCGAAATCAACGTGTCTTCCACTAGTCATTGATTGCTCCATTTGTATCTATAGTCAACAAAGAACTAAATGCATAAATGTATTTCTCAAAGAGGTGATGTTAGTTTCTGAGATTGAGAGTGTGAGCAAAGAGAGTTTGATATCAAAACAGAGTAATGAAATGTTTTGTTGAGTGTTTTTAAAGAGTTGAAGTCATCGTATTTCAAAAGTGTTCTATAGTAGGTGATATTCTTAAGGCTTTGAGACGCTTCCCCTCCAAAACTTTCTCTTGACAGAAGTTACCGTCTGTAATTTACTGTTACTGTTACCTTGACTTTTTACGACTTTTTATCTGGGTCATGACGTGTCAGACTATTGATCACTCAACATTAACATGTTCAGGTTTCGTCTGATTTCTTTGAATCTTTCTTCACTCAATTTCTTAGTGAAGATATCTGCCCATTGATAATTTGTCTCAATAAACTGTAAACTTACGATCTTCCTCCATACATAGTTTTGTAGGAAATGATGTCTGACTTCGATATGCTTTACCCTTAAGTGTTGTATTGGATTCTTCGATAGGTTGATAGCACTTGTGTTGTCATAGAAGATTGGAATTTGTTCTTCTCGTATTGAATAATCTTCTAATTGGTACTTAATCCATAAAGTCTGTGAGCAACAACTTGTGGTTGACATATATTCAACTTCTGCAGTGGATAGAGCAATAGAGCTTTACCTCTTACTTGACCAAGAAGCTAGGATGTGACCAAGGAAGTGACATCCTCCACTCGTTCTCTTTCTATCAATCCTGTCTTTGGTGTAATAAGCATCACAGTAGCTAATTAACCTGAAATCTTTACCTTTTTCATACATTAAGCAAAGATCAGTAGAACCTGATAGATATCTCAAAATTCTTTTAATAGCAATATAATGAGGCTCTCTAGGATCTGCTTAAAATCTCACACACAAAAAAATTGTAAGGTAAAGTAAAGAACCTATAATTCCTTTATACAGGGTTTGATCAACCTTCTTACCAGCTTCGTCCTTAGACAAAAGGTTTGAAGGATGCATAGGAGTTGACATTGATTTCACTTTTTCCATCCCATACTTAATCAACAGTTCTTTGATATATTTCTGTTGATGAATAAAAATCTTTTCTTCGGTTTGCTTGACTTGCAACCCAAGAAAGAATTTTAACTCACCCATCATGCTCATCTCAAACTCATTCTTCATCAAATTCTCAAAACTAGTACATAGCTTTTTAGATGTTGCATCAAAGATAATATCATCAACATAAATTTGAACTATGATGAAATCATTCTTAATGCATTTTCTAAATAACGTCTTATCTACATGTCTTCTACTAAAGTTATTCTTAAGAAGAAAAGAACTTAGATGCTCATACCAAGCTCGAGGAGCTTGTTTCAATCCATACAAAGCTTTATGAAGTCTATAGACATAGTCTAGTTTCTTGGAATCTTCAAAACCAGGAGGTTATCTTACATAGACCTCTTCATCTATAAAACCATTCAAAAATGCACTTTTAACATCCATTTGAAATAGCTTTATATCATGGCAGACAACATATGCAAGCAAAATCCTAACAACTTCTAATCTTGCTACAGGAGCATTGGTCTCATTGTAGTCTATTCCTTCCTGTTGATTATAGCCTTGTACTACTAATCTCGCTTTGTTACAAGTCACTCTACCTGATTCATCTAATTTATGCTTAAAAACCCATCTAGTTCCTATGATGGACTTTTTTTAGGGTCTGGGAACTAAAGACCAAACTTTATTCCTAGTAAATTAATTCAGTTCCTCTTGCATGGCCAGAATCCAAGCTTCATCTTGAAGTGTTTCATCAATTTTCTTAGGTTTTATTTCAAAAATAAAAGCTACATTTGCTTCTCTTCTAAATTTGGACCTAGTTCTCACTGCTTTTGAGGTCTCTCCTATAATCAGATCTTATGGATGAGAACTCTTATATCTCCAGTCCCTTTTCAGATCAAGTATTTAGAAATATCTTCTACTTTGTCTAAAGGAGTATCTGATGGTGACACATCTTCACTATCAACCAAGGTTACTGATAGAGTTTTATTATCAGTATCATTTCTCTTATTTGGTTGAGAACTATCATCAAATCTGACATGAATAGTTTCTTCAACAGTCTTAGAAGTAAGATTGTAAACCCTATAAGCTTTCGAAGATAATGAATATCCTAGAAAAATTCCTGAATAAGTCTTAGAATCAAATGTATCCAGAATTTCCTTTGTATTCAATATAGTACACTTGCAACCAAATGGATGAAAGTAAGATATATTAGGCTTCTTTCCTTTCCATAACTCATATGGAGTTTTCTTCAGCAAAGGTTGCATAAGTATTTTATTTTGAATATAACAAGTTGTATTTACAGCTTCTGCCTAGAAATACTTAGGAAGATTCATTTCGCACACCATAATCCTTGCCATTTCTTGAATCATCCTGTTCTTCCTTTCTATAACTTCATTTTGCTGTAGAGTTCTAGGAGAAAAGAAAATATGGAAAATTTCATTCTCCTCACAAAATATTCTAAATTTCTCATTCTCAAGCTCACCACCATGATCACTTCTAATACTAGCAATAGAAATTCCTTTTTCATTATGTAACTTTTTGGAAAGCACTTTAAAACACTCATCCTTATGTGATAAGAATAATATCCAACAAAATCTAGTGAAGTCATCAATAACTACGAGACCATACTTCTTCTTGCCAAGACTCAATGTCCTAGTTAGACCGAATAAATCTATATGTAATAACTTTAGAGGTCTAGAAGAAGTTATCATATTTTTAGAAGAAAAAGATGTTTTAACCTTTTTTTCTTTATGACAACTTTCACAAAAGAAATCCTTGTTAAAACTTATTTTTGGTAATCCTTTCACCAAATCATGTTTAATCAACTTGGAAATATGTTTAAAACTAACATGACCTAGCTTTTTATGTCAAATCAGTTTTTCTTCATCTGTTGATATAAAATAAGAAATATTTTGACTTTGTAAATCTTCTAAATCAATCTTATAAAGATTATTTCGTCTTTTGGAAGAGAAGAATATGGAACCGTCCTTGTTTTTGACTACACAAAAATTTTGATTAAAGGATGCATCAAAACCAGAGTCACGTAATTAACTGACACTAATCAGATTATGTTTTAAACCATCAACTAGAAAAACATTATCAATAGATGCAAAAGAATCTTTATCAATTTTACCGATTCTAATTATTTTGCCCTGCTGGTTGTCTCCAAAAGTTACTGATCCTCCCTTCTTATTCTGAAGATCTAGGAACATAGACCTTCTTCCCATCATATGTCGTCAGCATCCACTGTCTAAATACCATTGGTGATGGTTTTTTTTTCCGAAGAAGGAGACCTGTAGTAGATATTATATTTTTCTTAGGTACCAAGATTTTCTTTGGTCCATTAGAATTGGTTTTAAAATGATTCATGGTATGATGATAATGTGACTGATGAAATTTCTTCCTATAAGGAACAAAATTCTTTTTATACTGAGTACTCTTTTTAGCAAACCCTAAACCACTCTTATCATTAGGGTGTTTGTATCTTCCTAGCATGTCATTCATCTTTTTTGTACTCTCAGTGAATATTAATAGATTGGCTGAAAGGATATTAATTCTTTGTTTCACTGACTGATTTCATCAGATCTATCTATAGATATCTTTTTCTTCATATCATCTACTTGTTGATGTTTTCTCTCTCTAACACTTGCATGTTCTTCAAGTTTTCTACAAACTTTTTCTTTAATGATCTATACTACTTAAGTATAGCATGAGAATCTTCTAATAATTCTGAATATACATCTTTTAATTCATTAAAATTAGAGGTTACCTCCTCGTCACTTTCTCTTTTGGCTACCAAGCAAATGTTTGCTTGAACTGATGCCTCTGAATTAGTGTCAGATTTGAATGAATCCAAATCTTCCCATGTTGCCATCATACTTTTCTTGTTTTCTCTATTTTTCTTTGGTTTTCTTTTCAGCGATGGACATTCAGATTTGTAGTGTCCAGGTTTATTACATTCGTAGCAAATGACAGATGTTTTCTCATTCTTGCCTTCGACTTGGCTATTCTTCTTGAAAGCAAATTCTTTGTTTCCTCTTACTTTCTTCTTCCACATGTGTCTGATCTTTCTCGAGATAAAAGATAATTCATCATCTTCTTTGCTTGAATCTTGTTTAGATTCACTGGAGTTGTCATTCTTGACTTCTTCGATCTTCAAGGCTTTTGATGATGAACTTCTCTTTCTCTGAATCTTGTGATTCTTTTGTCCAGTCTTCAATGCTATAGATTTATCCCGTCTGGGTTTATCTTCTGCGTTAAGCTCTACTTCATGTATCTTCAAGGATCCAAGCAATTCATCACGCGTTAATACGCTAAGGTCCTTAGCTTCTTATACTACGGTGACTTTAGGTCTTCATCTTTTCAGTAGGCTTTTAAAAATCTTCCAAACATGATCTTGATTATCATAGGTTGACTTGAGAGCTTTAAGTCCTTGACGATAGTTTGAAATTGTCCAAACATCTAATCGATAGACTCATCTTCCTTCTTTTTGAATAGCTCATACTGGTGTACAAGAATGCTTATATTGGATTCCTTCACTTGATTGATGCCTTCATGTGCGATGGATAGAGTATCCCACATCTCTTTCGCAGTGTCACATCCATGAACTTTATCGTATTCACTTCTGCTTAGGGTACAACTTAGAAAGAACTTGGCTTTTGACTTTAGCTAGAATCTTACTTTTTGATCAGCTGACCATCTGGTACGTGAAATGGCATTTCCTTCATCATCCATCGGTGTATACGGTCCATTATCGACAATCTCCTAAAGGTCAATATGTGTAAATTCAATAAAGAGCCGCATCCTATCTTTCCAATAATGATAATCTTCACCATTGAACGCAGGAGGTCTAGTGACGGAGGCACCTTCAGCTATATAAACGTGTGATTCTGCCATGGATCTTTACCCACACTTTGTAACAGTGGTTCTTGGACACCGAGCTCTGAAGTAAATTCACGTTAGTATAGACTTACATTTAATATATAGACTGCATAAAAAGGGGGGGTTGAGTTGTGTATCCTTTTGCGTGAATACAATTCCCTTTCAAATTTCTTTGAAAAATAACTTTTTTCAAAAACTATTAAGTAAACATTCACAATGTATTACAATTAA
This sequence comes from Erythroxylum carthagenense, assembly GCA_026413575.1. NCBI lineage: Eukaryota > Viridiplantae > Streptophyta > Magnoliopsida > Malpighiales > Erythroxylaceae > Erythroxylum > Erythroxylum carthagenense. The sequence continues at coordinate 8,552 of JANZLD010498566.1, forward strand.
CTTCTACATAATTGTATAAAATAATAGAAATTAAAAATTGAGAGTTAGAGAGTAGAGGTTGACACAGTAATTTTATACTGATTCACCCCAAACCATAGGTTACGTCTAGTCCTCAGAATCCTTTCTAAGATTTCAGTATTCTTTTTCACAGAGCCTCTTCAGATCTCTTACACCAAATATTGTTTTTCTCACTTAGCCTCTTCAGGCTCTCAGCTTTTCTTCTTTTTTACAGCAAGATATTGCGAGCTCTGTTACAGTAATGATAGCTTTAGTGTTTCGCACATTGAATACAGTGTTTGCTAAAGATCAAAAACTTTTTAAAATCTCTAACTTTTTTAATCTTCGACTCTGACTTGTATTTATAACCTTCGTCTTCAACTACTTATTTCTTCTTACTTCTTGATTCTTGATTCTTGTAGAAACAGTTATTTAGTTAAGTTCTGCAACTAACTCAAACTAGTTAACCGTTCAACGTAGTATCGGTTCTTCATCTTAGTTTTTCTTCCGTCTTAGTTTCGCTTCTGCTTCATCTTACTTTCTTTTGTCTTACTTTTGCTTCCGCTTCGTCTAACTTTCTTTCGTCTTACTTTTTCTTCCACTTCATCTCACTTTCTTTCGTCTTAGTTTTGCTTCCGCTTTGTCTTACTTTCTTTCGTCTTATTTTTGTTTTCTCTTCGTCTTACTTTTTCTTATGCTTCTTCTTACTTTCTTCCTGATCAAAACAGTTCAACAATTTCTAATATTATTATTATTTGAATGTCGTCAAAATTATTAGACGTGAAGTCATTTTGACTTAACACATAAGAAGAAGCGTGGCAACATATCAGATTTCTATATTAACAAGTGATTTACTTCAGTTGGTATTAGAGCGAGGTTTCCAAGAAACACTGTCACAAATTGAGGACAAAAATCCATGGCTGAATCACATATTTTTATAGCTGAAGGTGCCTCGGTCACAAGACCTCCTGCATTTAATGGTGAGGATTATCATTATTGGAAGGATAGGATGCAGTTCTTCATAGAATCCACACATATTGATCTTTGGGATATCATCGAGAATGGTCCATATACACCGATAGATGATGAAGGCAATATCATCTCTCATGACAGATGGTCAACCGATCAGAAAGCTCGATTTTAGTTGAATTCAAAGGTCAAGTTCTTTCTAAGTTGTGCCCTAAGCAGAAGTGAATATGATAAGGTTCATAGATGTGTATCTGCAAAGGATATGTGGGACACATTAGCCATTGCACACGAAGGCACAAATCAAGTGAAAGAGCCCAAGATCAGTGTTCTTGTTCATTAGTATGAGTTGTTCAAAATGAAAGATGAGGAATCTATTGGTAAGATGTTTGGACGATTTCAAACAATCATTAACAGACTTAAAACTCTTGGCAGAATCTACAATAATCAAGATCATGTCAGGAAGATTCCTAGAAGTCTACCTAAAAGATGGAGACCCAAGGTTACAGCAATACAAGAAGTTAAGGACTTGAGTAAGCTGAAGCTAGATGAATTGCTTAGTTCACTGAAGATACATGAAGTAGAGCTTGATGTAAAAGACAAACATAGAAGAGATAATTCTATTTCATTAAAGGCTGGTCAGAAGAATCACAAAAATAGAAGCACATCTTCAAAAGCATTAAAGATTGAAGAAATCAAGGATAATGATACCGGTGAGTCTGATCAAGATTCAATTGAAGATGATGATGAATTATCCTTCATTTCAAGAAAGATTAGAAGGATATGGAAAAAGAAAATGAAAGGAAATAAAGATTTTTCTTTTAAGAAGAATAGCAAAGAAGAAGTCAAGAATGATAAAACGTCTATCATTTGCTACGAATGCAACAAACCAGGACATTACAAGTCTAAATGTCTAGTGCTCAAAAGAAAGCAGGAGAAAAGTAAAGAAAATAAAAAGAGCATAATGGAAATGTGGGAAGGCTTGGATTCATCCGAATCTGATTTCGACTCGGTAGCATCAGAACAAGCAAAGATATGATTAGTAGCTGAAGAAGAATGCGACGATGAGGTAACTCCTAATCTTAATGATCTTTAAGAAACGTATTTAGAATTATTAGAAGATTCGCATGCTATACTAAAGAAATACAGAATTCTAAAAAGAAATTTGTTGAAAGCTTGAAGAACATGGAAGTGTTAGAGAAAGAAAACGTCTATCTTAAGAAACAAGTAGACGATATGAGAAAGAAAGTAACTATAGATAGATAGGAAGAAATTAATCAATTGAAACAAATGATTAATAGTCTTTCAGTAGATTTATCAACATTTACTAATAGTACTAAAAGGATGAATGAAATGATTAGAAAATATAGACATTCAAAGCATAAGAGTGGTTTAGGATTTACTAATAGTAATGTTCGTTATAATAAGAATTGCGTTTCTAACAGAAAGAATAAGAAACAATACTTTTATTATTCAAAGAATTATTGTAAGACTAACCCCAAAGGACCCAAGAAAATATAAGTACCTAAGAAATATATAATATATACTATCGATCTCTCTTATTAGAAAAAGTAGCCAACACTAATGGTACTTGGACAGTGGATGCTTGCGACACATGATGGGAAGAAGGTTTATGTTCCTAGACCTTCAAAATAAGAAAAGAGGAATAGTAACTTTTAGAGACAACTAGTAAGGCAAAATATTGGAATCAGCAAAGTTGGCTAAGATTCCTTTGCGTCTATTGATAATTTTTTGCTAATTGAAGGACTAAAGCATAATCTAATTAGTGTAAGTCAATTATGTGATTCTGGTTTTAAAGTATCCTTTAATTAAAATTCTTGTGTAGTCAAAAATAAGGACGGTTTTATATTCTTTTCTACTAAGAGATGAAACAATCTTTATAAGATTGATTTATATGTTTTAAAAAGTCAAAATATTTCATGTTTTATATCAACAGATGAAGAAAAACTGATTTGGCATAAAAAGCTAGGTCATTTTAGTTTTAAACATATTTCCAAGTTAGTTAGACATGATTTTGTAAGAGGGTTACCAAAAATAAGTTTTAACAAAAATTTCTTTTGTGAGAGTTGTTAGAAAGGAAAACAAATTAAAGCATCTTTTTCTTCTAAAAATGTTGTAACCTCATCCAGACCTCTGGAGTTGTTACATATAGATTTGTTTGGTCCAACTAGAACTTTAAATCTTGATGGAAAGAAGTATGGTCTCATAATTGTTGATGACTTCACTAGATTTTGTTGGATATTGTTTCTATCACAAAAAGATGAATCTCTTAAGTGATTTAAAGTTCTTTCCAAAAAGTTACAAAATGAAAAAGGAACTTCCATTGCTAGAATTAGGAGTGATCATGGTGGAGAATTTGAAAATGAAAAATTCAGAATGTTTTGTGAAGAGAATGGAATTTTCCATAATTTCTCTACTCCTAGAACTCCATAACAAAAGTTATGCTATGTGAAATGAATCTTCCTAAGTGTTTCTGGGCAGAAGTTATGAATACAACTTGTTATATTCAAAATAGAGTATTTATATGACCTATATTAAATAAAACTCCATATGAGTTATGGTAAGGAAGAAAACCAAATATTTCTTACTTCCATCCTTTTGTTGCAAATGCATTATATTGAATACAAAAGAAAATTAGGATAAATTTGATTCTAAGATCAATTTAGGAATTTTTCTAGGATATTCGATGTCTTCTAAAGCTTATAGAGTTTATAATCTTGTTTCTAAATCTGTTAAAGAATCTGTGCATGTTCGATTTGATGATGATTCTCATCCAGATACAAAAGATGATTCTGATGATGAAACTCTATCTGAGCCTTTAGTTGATAAACTAGATGTGTCACCTCTAGTTGATCCCCCTAATAAGATAGAAGTTATTCTTGAAAACTTTAGTCTTAGGAAATACTAGAAGTATAAATCTTCTCATCCAAAAAATTTGATTATAGGCGAAACTTCAGAAGGAGTGAGAACTAGGTCTAAATTTAAAAGAGAGGCAAATGTAGCTTTTGTTTCTGAGTTAGAACTTTAGAAAATTGATGAAGTTCTTCAAGATGAAGTTTGGATTTTAGCCATGTAAGAGGAGTTAAATCATTTTACAAGAAACGTAAGAGGAGTTAAATCAATTTATATGAAACAAAGTTTGGTCCTTAGTTACTAGACCATCAAATAAGTCTATCATAGGAACCAAATAGGTATTAAAAAATAAACTAGATGAATTAAGTCAAGTAAACCGTAACAAAGCTAGATTAGTAGCTCAAGACTATAATCAACAAGAAGGAATAGACTATAATGAAACCTATGTTCCTGTAGCTAGATTAGAAGCTATTAGGATTTTACTTGCTTATGCTATTTTTCATGATATAAAATTGTTTCAAATGGATGTGAAAAGTACGTTTTTGAATGGTTTTATAGATGAAAAAGTTCATGTAAAGCAATCTCCTAGTTTTGAAGATGCTGATAAACCAGATTATGTCTATAGACTTCATAAAGCTTTGTATGGATTAAAACAAACACCTCTTGCTTGGTATCATCGTCTAAGTTCTTTTTTTTATAGGAAATGACTTCATTAGAAGACAAGTAGGTAAGACCTTGTTTAGAAAGTGTATTAAAAATGATTTCATTATAGTACAGATATATATAGATGATATTATTTTTGGTGCAACTTCTAAGAATCTATGTTCCAGTTTTAAAAATCGTATGAAAAGTGAATTTGAAATAAGTATGATCGGTGAATTGAAATTCTTTCTTAGTTTAAAAATTAAGCAAACCTAAGAAAAGATTTTTATTCATCAATAGAAATATATTAAAGAACTGTTAATCAAATATAAAATGGAGAAGGTTAAACCTATGTCAACTCCTATGCATCTGTCAATCCTCTTATCTAAGGATAAAGATGGTAAGAAGGTTGATCAAATCCTTTTCAGAGGTATTATTGGTTCTTTACTTTACCTAACTGTAAGTAGACCTGATATATTGTTTAGTGTTTGTTTGTGTGCAAGATTTGAAGCAGATCCTAGAGAATCTCATTATATTGCTGTTAGAAGAATATTGAGATACTTGGCAGGTTCTACTAATCTTTGTTTAATGTATGAGAAATGTAAAGATTTTAGGTTAATTGGCTATTGTGATGCTAATTATGCTGGAGATAGAATTGATAGAAAGAGTACAAGTGGAGGTTGTTACTTTCTTGGTCATAACCTAATTTCATGGTCAGGAATAGGCAAAGTTCAATTGCTCTATCTACTACAGAAGCTAAACATATGTCAACTTCAAGTTGTTGTTCACAGACGTTATGGATTAAGTATCAGTTGGAAGATTACTCCATATGTGAAGATCAAATTCCAATTTTTTATGACAACACAAATGCTATCAATCTATCAAAGAATCCAATACAACACTCGAGGGCAAAACATATCGAAGTTAGACATCATTTTATACGAGACTATGTACAGAGAGGAATCATTAGTCTATAATTTGTTGAGACGAATTAGCAATGGGCAGATATCTTCACTAAACCATGAAGATAGATTTAAGGAATTCATATGAAACTTGAATATGGTAATGCTGAATGGCCATTCGTCTGTCACGTCATGACCCAAATGATTCATACAAGAAGAAGATAAAAAGTTGTAAGTTTTCAAGTAGACAATAACGATAAGTTATTAATGGTAACTTTTCAAGAGTAAGTATAAGAAGGAGATCTTCTCAAGATTCTAAAATACTTTCTACTCTAAAATTTTCTTGAAATAATTTGAAACTAACTTGCTTAGTACTCTCAACCAAGACGATTTATACTCTATTCTAACCTTCAAGTTCATTTCATCTTATACTATTACTTTTAGAAACTAACATCGCTACTTTGTGCGAAATACTTTTGTGTGTTTAGTTTTTATTTGTTACAGATCACAAATGGAGCAATCGCTTATCTATGGAAGACACGCTGATTTCATCACATTAAAAGAACATCAATTGGACATTGAACTAGAGATTGAAGTAGTTGGTTGGAAAAACTTCTTTAAGGTTTGTGAAAAGGTCTATTTGAATGAGATATATGAAAGAACACAAAGTTTGTAGATGATACCTTAGTTGTTGGACCTCGAACTTTCGGTAGAAATTAGAAATATTAAATGAAATTAAATGAGTATGTTTGTATAGGTATTGTGTTATAGATGTTATTGTACTTAAAGGAGATTGATGAGAAATGAAGTGATTGGTTTTGAT
>JANZLD010500752.1:0-14737 GCA_026413575.1 Erythroxylum carthagenense
ATGGAGGAACCTTTGGATTTCTTTGAGTTTCTAAGCTAGTGTTGTGATTTCTAACCCATATGAACTATGGGTAGGTTCGATTTGAGTTTGATTAGGGTTAATGTTAGCTTTGTATGATTATGGGAAATTGGGGATTTTCCAAAATAAAAGGCTCCTTTTAAGCTCAATGGTGAGAGGCGAGCGTTTAAACGCTACAAAACCGTGAGGTTAAGGGGTCGATTCCCAGAAAATACCAACGGATGAAACCGTTAGGTTGAGGGCTCGATTCCCAGAAAATATCAAAGCGGACAATACCGATTGTGGAGGGTCTGGGACCCAACACAAATGATTAACTAGAATTAAGAGACAATTAAAGAAGACAAAGATACTTGGAACTTAAATACCGCTAAGACAACTTATGTAATTAGTACTTCACCTATCAATTTAATCTATAGTTCATTAGATTATGAAAATTTCTCAATTATGCTAATATCTTCTACAAGACTATCAACTTTAATCCTCAACTTATTAATTTAAATCTCTTTCTAATTAAAACCTTATAATTGCATTAAATAATTTGTGAATTTCACTATTAGGTTTAACTCTAGTATGGAAAATTTATGTTGACCTATCTTGAGGTTTGTATATAACTCTTTTCAATTATGCTAAATTTATTAATACAAAGGATTTTTCAACCTCAAATGCATGAAATCACATATGAATTAACATAACAGCAAGATTAATTCAAGAATAAATTAAAAACATATAATTGAATCTCAATAAAACTAAAAATAATTAAATTAAAAATCATTACAAGGTCTACACCCGAGTTCATCTAATCTAAGTACCAATGAAGGTGTAGTTCCTAATCAAAGAAGACATAACATTGAAATTAAAGGAAAGCTAGAAAATCAAAAGAAACATGGTGAAATTCCTTTTAACCTTTAAGAAATCCCCCTTAGATCTATTACTTAAAATGTGTTTCCTTACTTATTCTTAGGTCTCATCCTAGGCTTTTTTTTTTCCCCGAACATCCTCACTTTTCTTCTTAATCTTACCTTTTGTAATTTGAAAATTAGGTTTTAGGTTAGTATATGGAAATCAACACATCCTTGTTGATGGAAATGTTTATTTAAAATCATGAAACCCTCAAGTTCAAAATGAACACAAGCTCAAAATGTGAACATGGACATAAAGATCTCCAACGTAGGTATGCTTATGACCATAAAACTCTTTGGAACTCTAAAACCACTTATTTTGCATTAAACATGGCCATGATGATGTATATGGGCATCAACATGGTCGTTTTGGTGCCCATGTTGATTTCCATCATCTTTATAACTGAGTCAAAACATCTCCAAGTCTCCCAAGCTTGTCATAATTTGTTCCTTTTACTCCAACTAAGTGAATTGCAAACTAAAAACACAATATAAACGAATTAAGTACAAAAAAATAACAACAATCAAATAAATAAGTGAAATGCACTAAATATAAACCTAAAAATATGAACAATTAAGCATCTATTAAATTCCCACACATAAGCATTTACTTGTCCTTAAGCAAATCAATTTCATTAATTTTTAACTTAATAAGAAACAACTCCAGGAAAGCGATAAACACATTGAAGATATCCATTAAGATTCTCCATTATTCATTCAATTGCAAAGTTCATTAAATCATTAAACATTTAATTACTTGCATCAAATTTTAAATTAACCAAATTCACTCCACAATTCATCAAATTTCAACTTAATTCACACCATTCCACTAAATGCATAAAGTGACCATACATGAGGAGACTGCTAAAACCTTTAAACATTTTCGTGCCCCTTATTTTAAAATACCCAAAATTTAAACAATATGCATTTAAAAACTTCTTCAAAATGTCATCTAGCCTTTTAACGTAAAAGTAAACACCTTTTCATAAATACTCTCAATTACTTAACTAAGTCACTATCTTAAATGGCTACTAGCACCACTCTTTAACTTTAAATTTTTATTAGTACAAAGCCAGTAAAGTAAAATTATTTATGCTCATTTATTTACATACTACTATTTTTCTTTCTTTTTCTTTTTCTTTTATTTTTGTATGCAGGTTAATAAAAATCCTCAAATATAATTTGTTGGCCCCCGTTTCTGGAGCCCAACATTTAAAGTCACAAAACGTGAGCAAACTCATTCTTCTATTTTAGAACAGATTTTGGGGAAACTTTAAACTAGAATTTCAATTTGACTTCTTCATAACATTTGTTCCCCATTTTCTGAAGTTTCTAATGACATTGAAATCATTTAATTTGGATCATAACTCTAAAAGTTATAGCTCAAACATTTTCGGACTGTTGCTATACTGAAGCAGTACACTATACTAAACTTCCATCCAGAAATTGAAAGTCTAGACCGAATTAAAATTTGATTCCTTCAAATAATTTGTAGCTCTATGTCTCTAGTTTATTTAGGGATAAGAATAATTAACATTTGGAGCTCTACACATCAATATATCACCGAAAGACTGAAGCATGTTCAGTAAAAATATCCAACTCATACTCTTCCAGCCGATCCCCTCACTTTGATTCAATCAATCTTTTTCAAATTAATAAGAAAATCTGTAATTTTTTTTTGAAGATAGAGAAATGTGTTAAGAATCTAATGCTTCAAAAATCAGGTCATTTGGAGGTCAGATGAAGAAGTTATGGCCAAAATCCTATCGAATGTTCATCAGCCTCTCAAAATTTCAAAGTCGCTATCATGCAATTGCACAATAGTGACTTTTACTATCCAACTTCGAAAAGCACGATGGAGCTTTTTGACTAACCCTCAAAGTCACCCTCATGCTTTTACACGACGGTGCTTTTGGTGTAAAGTCTTAAAAGTCACTGTCGTGCAAAATTCTTCTTCTTCTCAAGCATCCTAACTTCTAAACTCCATAAACTTTGATCCAAAACTTCAAATTTTGCAAACTTTATATCAGTGGAAAGATAAAAGAAAGATCTACATCTTTCAAGAGACAACTTTGGCTAATTCTACTTAGATCGATACAGTTTTTCCTTTGAATTCTGAACACCATTTCTACACCTAGGAAGGCTTGCTAAATGCAATATCTCTTCATATTAATCCACTAGTAAGTACCTTTCGATAACTCTTGAACCTCACCTCAAGTAATTCATCCCATACAACCTTTCCAATCTCCAACATGCTATTCTAAAACAAATAACCATTTGCAATTTCAACAAGGAAGAATATGCACATACTTATTCCTCTTCCACAACCATTATACTCAACCTATAAAATAGCATAATCATATACAAAAGGAAATCCTTAAATTCTCATTCTCATTTCTAAACAAAATAAATGTTCATACATAGCTTTAATTACATATCAACATACACATCAAACTGATTACAAAATACAAAAAGATGCTCATGTTTGATATGCTTATCAAGTTATCCAAAAGTCTAGCCACTAACTTAGTTACAAAAATCTCTAATGTCTTGGAGTTTCTGATGCCTTACAAGGTTCAACACTCATCTTGTTTTGCACCTAAGGAGGGAATAGTGGGGTGAGCTACACAGCTCAGTGGCTAATACATTTATAGCCATCGGCAATGGGCCAAAAAAATAAATATATATAGACACATAAGTCTAGAAATTCAATAGTTCACAATTCATCTCATAACTCATAATTAACAAAATGTCATCACATAGAGCATATCATGTAATTATCTATCAAAGCATAATACTCAATTATGCATCATACTCAACACAGCAATGATGAAATGTACAACAACTAGCTTAAGAGTTTCATGGAATGAAATGGAGAAACTAAAGTTTACATCGTGAACAAAACGAATCCGATTTCTCAGGATCTCGTGGCCTCAAGCGGGCAGCCAGAAAAAGGCTATAGGTCTATATGCATGTGACTAATGAAATGGGTTCCTCTCTTGCCCAATCACAAACAAATTTATGCTCAATTTAGTCAATCACAAATTCGTACTCTCATGCTTCTTTCATTTCATCAAATTCCCAGATTGCATGCTTTTCTTCTTTTCATTCAATTCAAAATGTTATAACCTTTTTCAAGGTATAACATGGTGATAATTCATCATGCATTTTTAAATCATCACAATAATTCAAATTCACGAAATTTAAGCATAAACATACAAATAGGGCATTTGCCCATCACACAACAACTATAACATATTACCCACCTAATTTTTGCTGAAAATCTAAGCTCAAGATTGCCTTTCCTCTTGCTCTTGAGTAAGGTTTTCTTGATTCCCTTCAAATAAACCAATTTCTATTTAATCCATATTCAAATGAAAGTTTATAAAACTTCAAGAATCAAAGAAATGATAAAATTAAATTTAAACCTAACCTACCTATAGTCCATCTAGGCTAGAAAAACCAAAACCTTTTTTTTGGAACCCAAAATCACATTGGTTTCATCTTCCTCTTCTTGCTTCCTTCATTCCCAACACAAACCATAGTCTCTATTTAATCCCTTTTTGAACCTAGCCAGAAGAAAGATTAAAACTTACCTCCAATAAGTTAATTTCCTCTTCTTTTTCTTCTTCTTTCTTCTTCCTTCCAAGTTTCCTATAATCTTCCTTCTTCTCTTCTCCTTTTCACATTTTTTCTTCTTTCTCTTTGGTTCTTACGACACTTCTCCCTTCTTCTTCTAATTCAAGACACAATCTTAGCTTATTCTTTCAATTATACCCCTCACTTACTTGGCCTTTCCCAATCTACCCCTCTTTCATTTATTTCCATTACTAACTCCTTAAGCTAACTTAATTCTAACCTTCCCATATTAATTATAACGTAATTCTAATTCTTCCATCAAATTCTAATCTCTATTCATGCCACTAAATTAATGAATAAAATAAAAAAAATCAAACAATTAAATAATCAATCAAAACCTAAATAACTAATTAAATAAACAAATCGACAATAATTGGAAAAATTTTCGGGGTCCAACATAATTAACTTTTAAGTCAATGCATGTACAAATTATACACAAAGTACCATAATGCAAATCAAGTATCTATTTTAAAAATTAATGAATTAAATTGAAACCTATTTAATTATCAAAACTTATTATTATTTTTCTATAAAAATTAAATCATAATCATAGCCAAATTCATAATGAATCATCTTGATCAACATTCTCTAAGAAACATTTCTCTAATTATTCATTATTAAGCTAATTATAACAAAAATGATAAGTTTGACTGCTAAGTCCCTCCTTTATACTTAAGTTATACATTGTCCTTAATGTATAAAACATGCAAGAACAATGAAAACTATGAAAAATAATGGAAGGAATGAGGATAGCTAGTACTCCCCTGATAGAAAAAGATTCCTAACCTTATCATTACAATTGAAATATTTTCTATTCTAATATATAGAAGTGATGTTGCCTTTATAGCCTATAAAACTTTGTCATATCTTAAGTAACAAAATTAGAACCAAAATATTAAATCTATGCAAACAAACCAAACTACTAATGAAAATCGTACAAACTAATCAATCAAAATAAAAGCACCTACTTGTTAGTTTGTCTCCCAACTAGTTCTTTTTTATGATTCTTTTAGCTGGACTTCTCAACAAGCCCTTCTTTAACTTAGATCTATAATCAACAAATTGCTTTAAACTGTTCTCTTAAATAAGGGTTAATTAGCCTACGAATAGGCCACATCCTACAATACACTAAAGACATATGGTATCAAATTATGAAATTAGGTAAATCCAATAATGCCTTGTTTAATAACGAACTGTAAATATAACAAGGAATAACTATTAACTCCAGCAATTTGTTTTGTTTAAGAGCCCTCTATACTCAAGATGATTGTCGATAATCCCTCGATAGCCTCTTTATTTGGCTCTTCCTCTTCATCTTCCCTTGTCTCCACTTCCTTCTCTTCTTAAACAGTATCATCCTCTTTTCTTCAACCCCTAGTTCCTCTCCACGCCACAATGTCATGATATTCACATATTCCCTCAATTCTGGTTTGTTTATCTGAATAAAACACCTAGCCCTTTATTTTTTATAGATGGTAGCCTTAGTTGAAACAACAAATTTCATAAGAACATCTTCAAGATGTTGATACTCCTCTTGCTATTATTGTTATAGCATAATTGTTCCATCATAGTAACATATCCACTTTATGTTATAAGTATTCCCAAGACACCAGTTCTCCATGCAAATTAGAGGGCTCCATATGTAGTCCAGTTCTTAACATTTATAATTGGGGTGTTTATCCTATAACTATCATAACATTATATAGATGTTGATTGAGATTCCTAATATATGTAGGGACAGCAATGGGTTGGGCTGAGCTTGGGGCTGTCATGCCCCCGATTTAATTTTTTAGTTTTCAAAACAATGTCATTTAGTTATTGCTCATAGGGCCTAGGGATTGGGTAGCCCAAACCCAAAAATAAGCTCAAAGCCTAATCAACCTAGGCCTAACCTGTTAACTTTGAGCCAGCTGAGCCCGGCCTAGTTGCCAAACCTAAATACATGTCACTATCCCTCTAATTCCAAGCTTCCAAAGCTATTATACATGATGGCATACTATATCTCCCTAAGAATATTGTCCTTCCTATCCTTCCATTGTGTTTAGTCGCTACAAATAAGCCACAAACATAAGATCAAGAAAGAGAGTTATAAAAAAATATAAAAAGAAAAAGAAATAAAAACTACATAGACTAATAACTAGACTAATAAAAATAAGGATTTCCTATTCTTACAGTCCTCAAAAATAGTACCAGAAACTTGATTAAAATTTTTAATTGCAACTGCACTGTGCAATTATAGCTAGTATTGGAAAATATTGCTTAATCTTATAATGACTAGAATTACTATAGCTACTATATTTCTATTATATAGTCTAACAAATTATGCTAATGATGATTAATTAAATTCAAAATTAAAAAATAAAGTAAGATAAATCAACACAATTGATTAACTAGAATGAAGATTAAACTAAGAAACAATCAAAGAAGACTGATTATTGCAATTCGAATCCCCCTAGGTCTTCTCATGCAATTAGGACTACATCTTTCAATTTAATATATAGTTCATTGGACTATGGAAATTTCTCAACTAAACTATTATCTTTTGTAAGACTATTAACATTTATCTTTAAGTTGATTAATTAAAATCTCCTTCTAATTAAAACCCCTAAAATTGCATTAATCAATTTGTTAATTTCACTACTAGGTTTAACCCATAATATGGTGAATTATGTTGACCTATCTCTATGTTTGCATGAAACTCCTTTCAATTTTACTAGATCTATTCATACAATGGATTTCTTAATCCCAATTGTACAAAATTGCACATAAATCAACATACTAGTAATATTAATTCAAGAATAAATTAAAAAGACATAATTGAATCTTAATGAAACTAAATAATAAATTAAATTGAAAAATCTCTATAAGGTCTATCTTGAGGTTCTTATAATGCAAGTACTAACAAAATCTTAGTTCCTAATCATAGAAGATATAACATCAAAATTAAAGGATAATTATATTGGATCGGAAAAAGAAAGCATGCCATATTTGGAGAAATGGTAGATTTCAAAACTTTTTAGAAATCTAAATTGTAGCGGAATCAATATATCCAAATCATCATGCCAATCTATATGTGATATGGTATAAAGATAATAATAAACATAATCAAGAGATTATTACTGACTCCTTCGTTACATCTTTAACTCCTCGCTGTGCTATCCTCTCCTTCTTCTTGTATCCAACGCTAGCTTTAGCCTTGTTTTTGAATCCTTTCCTTTGTCAATCTATCCTCTCCTTTTTGTTATATCCTTAACCAATTTGATCTACCACTTGTTCTTCTTGGACAACTTGGTTAACAAAATCCTTTGGTGGGAAAGGAGAAGAAATGTTTGAAGGAGATTTTTCTTAAAAGAAAGAAGGAAACAATAAGGCACTTCTCATTCTAGGTTTCAACTATGCATAGGTGAGATGAGAGAGTTAGTCAAAACAATGCAAGAGCCCTTTCTTACACCCTCATAATTTTGGTTAACCTCAAAGGAAAGAAGAGCTTTGCATCAAATGCATCACTTCTTTCTTTAATCAATCATAAAGAAGCCAATAAATGAGACTCTTCTCATTTGTCTTTAAGATGGCTATATGAAAAGACTATTAACCTAAATAATACCTATCAATTTTGGTTTTTGATGATGAAAGAAGGAAGATGGTCCATCCAATGTACCTCTTTCTTCTTTAATCTAATGAATGCTAATAGGTTACATGCTATCATTAAAAGATAATTATTATACCATTTAATGGTAAGATCATTACTCCATTTAATGATGATAATGCATGATAAATATCATCTTTATTTAGTAATTCAATGCTAAATGTGCAGATGCACACTCAGCCCAATAAAAATGAAATTCCTTCTCCTTTCTTTAAAAAATTTTGTTTTAATATAGTTAATCTAATTAATTAAATTAAACAAAAGTCTAGACCATTTCTAAGTGTTCATTTGGGCTTCTAATTAACCATTAATTATTACAAGCCCAAAATTCAATCATGGGCTTTAAAAACCTCCTTTTATATTTCTTACTTTGCTTGATAATCCTTCTTGAAGCCAAGTGGGGAATCTTATTGGACTTAGATAATTCAAGCTTCAATAAGCCCAGAATTAATTTAATCTCATTAGAATTAATTCTAGCTTATTAACTAAATGTCATTCCACTAAAGACAATTAGTTGAACTTTTGAATTACTAAATATTATGAGAACACATATTTCAAATAATATGTTCAATTGCAAACTCTATTATATTATCGTTTTGCCCTTATATTGGTTTTTCCTTATAAATATCCCGTTTTATTCTATATGGTGATTAACACACAAGATCTTATATTGGTGTTAAGACTTGATGGGTATATAGTCCATCAAACTACTAGTGCCAGTTTAATCACCAATCTCCATAAAACATCTAGAAGTGATGATATCACTATAAACTCTTTATTTAAGTGAATATTCCCTGATACATGTTTCAATTAATAATTGTAACATATGGACACTAGATTAATACTGTAAAAATCCATTCTGATTGTATCAAGAATTATAATGAAACACATATGAGTTCACCACTTATCAAGATTGTGGTTCGTAATAAGCAAATGCTAAAATGTATGTTTTAAGACTAAGGTAACGACCTATTTTATTCTTGAAAACATACTTGATTATAGATTCATTTAATAGTGCCATTATCAATAGTCGAATACTATCATGATATGAAACTTATCATTCTCTTTAAGTAAAATCCTTTATTTACATGGAGATAAATCACAACACTACAGTCTAAGTCATAATCAAGCGACCAACTTGATTATTCAACTGTGAATCAATTAATTTATATTCTAATAATATATATGTTTCACATACATCTCTATGTATATGTAGATGTATATTACGTACAAAAGAATCTCAGTACCTTTTGACTAGATATATAATGCTCATAAAAACCAAACTCTTTTGTTTATTAATAATAAATATTTTCATTACAAAATTGTAACCGAAGAATATTAAGTTATATTAAATACATTTGCTTTCCTGGGCACTATATTTACATAACTCTAACAATCTCCCACTTGCCATAAAGCAAGTTTGACATACCCTCATTCCCATCCCTACTAGGTGACCCTCAAAACTCTTTTGAGATAGCATCTTTGTGAATAGATCAGCAAGGTTTTACTTTGTGAGAATCTTTTAACCTCTCCTTATTGTATTATCTCCCTTATGAGATGATACTTTCTCTTACTGTGTTTGGTAGCTTTGTGATTTTGAGGTTCTTTAGAATTAGCCACTGCCCCACTATTATCACAATAAATTGTAATGGCTTTTCCTGCCTCTGGAACTACCTCCAAATCATTTAGGAACTTATGGAGCTAGATTTCTTCCTTTGTTGCTTTACAAGTAGCAACATACTCAGACTCCATAGTTGAATCAGCAATACAAGATTGCTTGACACTCCTCCAGACTATGGCTCTACCTCCCAAAACAAATATAGAACCAGAAGTTGATTTTCTTGAGTCAACATCTGATTGGAAATCAGAATCCGTATATCCCATCGAAATAAGATTACTTCCAAAGTAAACAAGCATTAAGTTCTTCGTCCTATAAGAATACTTCAATATGAACTTCACTACAGTCCAATGCTCCATTCTTGGATTGGACTAAAATCTACTTACTAGTCCTACTATGTAATAGATAACTGGCTTAGTGCAAAGCATTGCATACATTAAACTTCCAACTGCCAAAGCATACAGAATTTTACACATATGTTAAACCTCCTTTTGGGTTTTAGGTGCTTGTTCTTTTGAAAGTTTGATTCCATTTCTAGTAGGTGTAAAACCCGTGTTGGAATCTTGCATGTCAAACTTATTGGGCATGTTCTTAATATAGGATATTTGAGACAGGGCTATCAGTTTGTTCTCACGATCCCTTATAAGTTTGATCCCTAGAACATAGCTAACCTCTCCTAAATCCTTTATTGAAAACTGTTCATTCAACCATCCCTTAATTATAGATAACATTCCCACATCATTCTCAATGAGAAAAATGTCATCAACATATAGGATTAGAAAAATAACCTTTCCATATTGAATCCTTTTATAGACACAAGGATGGTCTAGGTTTTGTATGAACCCATAGGTTTTGATAGACTTATCAAACCTAATGTTCCAAGATCCAGATGCTTGCTTAAGTCCATAAATGGACATTTGCAGCTTACTTACCTTATGCTCATTACTTGGCTCAATGAATCCTTATAATTAGGCAATATAAATGGTTTCCTCAAGATCCCCATTAAGAAATGCAATCTTGACATCCACTTGCCATATATCATAATAGAAATAGACTGTTATGGTCAAAAAAATCCTGATGGACTTAAGTATGGCAACTGGAGAAAAAGTTTCCTCGTAGTTTATACCCTTTTTGTAAGTATACCCCTTGGCTACCAATCTAGCTTTAAAGGTCTCTACCTTTCCATTTGATCCTCTTTCCCTTTTATAGATCCATTTACACCCTATGGATTTTATACTTAGTGGTAGATCTATAAGGATCCAGACTTCATTAGCGTATATGGAATCTATTTCCGATTCCATCGCCTTAAGACATTCTTCTACATCAACATCACTAATAACCTGTGAATACGTAATCGGATCTATTTCTTCTTGGTCTGAGATGGTAATCATCCCTTCTCCTAGACCTAGATACCTATTTAGCTGCCTCACAACCCTTCCACTATGTCTAGGCAAACTTGATGTTCAAGTTGCTCTTCCGATTTATCTCTTGAATCCATTTTGACATCTTGTCTGCCATATCCAATTCAACTCTTGGTTTGGATGAAATAGCTAACTCCTTTAGTACTACTTTACTTCTTCCTTTGTGATTTCTCACAAACTCTTCCTCTAAGATGGTTGTATTTGTTTACATAAATACCTTCCTATCCTGAGGACCGTAAAAATAGTATCCTCGAGTTCCCATAGGATATACTATAAACAAACATACTTCTGACCTTGGTTCCATCTTTGTGGATTTAGGTCTTAGAACATGGGCTGGGCAGCCCCAAGTCCTTGAGTACCATAATGAAGGCACTCGACCAGTCCACAACTCCCTAGGTGTTTTAGGCACCGACTTAGATGGATCAAAGTTAAAAAGATATACTGCTATTTGTATGGCATATCTCCATAACAATGTTGGAAGACTAGCATAAGACACCATTGATCTTACTATTTCCAATAGAGTCCTATTTCTCCTCTCAGCTACACTATTCTGTTGAGGTGTTCGAGGAGCTGACAAATTGGAAATAACTCCATTATCAATTAAATATTGCTGGAACTCTCCATATAAGTACTCACCACCTCGATCCGATCAACGTTATTTTTATGACTTGCCTAGCTGCTTCTCATCTTTAGCTTTAAATTCTTTGAACTTTTTAAAAGATTCGCTCTTTTTATGCATCAAATATAAATAGCCATGTCTTGAGTAATCATCTATAATGGTTATGAAGAATTCATAACCTCCTCTAGCTTATACATTCATGGGCCCACACACATCAGTATGTAGCAGGTCCAACATGAATTCAGATATGTTTTCTTTATAAGCAAATGAGGCCTTGGTCATTTTTCCTTCAATACAAGATTCACAGGTGGGTAATGGATCTTTATCCAAGCCCGTAAGGATCCCATCCTTCACTAACCTGTTAGGTCTTTTCTGATTAATATGACCCATTCTTAAGTGCCATAGATATTTAGAATTAATGTTAGAGTCGTTAAAATGTCTTGGTTTTATCAATTCTATGGTGTTTAATGAGCTTGTCATATTAACTATAAAGAATAATCCCTATTTAATTATCGCATCACAAATAAAATCCTTATTCTCATATATTGAAACAACATTTTAAAAAATAATCAAATTTTATTAGACAAAAAATGGAAATCATGTTCTTTACAATCATTGACATGTAATAAACATCCTCCAAATATAACCTATAACCACTAGGAAAGTCCAAGATAACTACTCCCACTAATTTTGCTAAAACATGGAATCCATCTGCTTTCTTGACTTGAAACTAGCCTTTAGGTAGCCTTTTCCTTTGCTGGAACCCCTGTTAAGAATTGCAAACATGGTTAGTGGCTTTGGAATCTAATATCCAAGAATCAGATGATTCTACCACATTTCTAGTTCCTAACAAACTTAGGAAACCCATATCTTGTTTGCTTTTGAGGTACTCAAGGTAGACTGGATAGTTTCTTTTCCAGTGACTACAGTGGAAACACTTTCCCTTGATGTTCTCTTTAGCCTTATTTTTATGGGTTGGGCCTTGACTCCTGTTTGGGTCTTCATTTTCATTAGACCTTTCTTCTTTTACTTACCCGTACCCTTAGGTTTAGAAGAAGATGCTACATTAGCTTCTAGCCCATGAGCGTTTATATTTAATATCTCCTTCGTACTTTGGAGGGTATTCATCAACTCACTCAAGGTGTAATCCTTGTTGTTGACCTCATAGTCCAACTTAAACTGTTGAAAAGAAGAGTTTAAGCTATTAACGATCATAATCATCTGGGTATCCGCATCCATGTCCGCCCCAAGCATCTTAGCCTCAGTGACCAAAGGGATTACCTTAAGCATGTAATCCCGCACCAGTTCACCAAGTTTTTATCTGAGATTGTGAAAGGTTTGGATAGCTTTTACTCTTGTAGACCTGGTCCTCACACCAAACATCTCATGTAGGTGATGGACCATTGCACTAGCAGTTTTCATACAAGCAATTTTCTTTTACAATAAACTGCTGACAAAATCTAGAATATAATACTTAGTAGTCTTGTCAGCATTCTACTAATGCTTATGTTGTTGAACTATCTCAGGAGTTGAATCTCCACTCAGAGGTGCAGGCTCATTTTCAGTTAATACCCATGAAATACATTCATATTGAAGAACAATGTTAAGGTTAGTCTCCATTCATTAAAATTCTCTCCATTTTCCAATTTGTTATTTGTCAAGAGCAAAGTCAGGGGATTCATTTTGTGGTTGATTATGACTGAAAATGTAAATTATTAAAACATGAACATACTAGTCAATAATATTGGAACTTTGTATAAAATCATGATACATGTATGCATGATGATAGATTTAACAAAACTTAAAAAATTAGAAACTTTATACAACGATTATTTTTCTTATCTATAATAGACTAAGTGACAGTAGGCCATCTTATCCATTAAAAGAAAAAATAGGAACCTCCCACTAAAAAAGCTACCAAGCATCTTCATGCCCAACTTTTTGAGAAGCACCTTAATTTGGTCCATATTTTTACCAACAGAGCTACAGTGGGCAGGTTATTGATAAAAGATGTTGAGTGTTTAACCATTTGATTCATTCACTAAAGGTACTGGCAAACCATGCCTCGATGGGAGGTCACATTTGCTACCAATGAGTGGACTTATCCTAAAGGAGACTCAAACCATGCAAAATCTAGGATTCATGCCCTCCAATGGGGAGTAACACTTCACCATATGCAAATGGGCCATCATTTGGAGACCGTAGACTCTCACATGAGCATCCTCTCCCACTCAACCTTTTTAGACTTTAAGTTTTAATTACCATCTTATCTAGATGCAATTTATTATCAATCCTTTATTGTTTCATTATATATCTCATAAATAATGAATGCATGGCAAAGCCTAGGGTTGGCAATTTTCTAAATGACATGCAATTGCATAATATCACATATTATTTGCGTTCATTTATCCATTCATCATAGAAAAATAATAAGCCACATTTGATTGTCTATCCTAGAATTATAAAAATAATTACAAGCCTTTTAGGCCCAAAATATTCTTCTTGGACTTGGATCTTCTGCTTCAAACTCTTTACTTACATGACCCGGTCTATTCAGTAAAAAGTGTGTAATGACTTTACTTTTGCAACAAAAATTTGAGTTTCATAAAACTGAATTTGTTAAGAAAACAAAAATTTTGACTTATTTTTCACCAAAATCGAAATTTATGAATATGACATAAAAATTCCAGCACTTGTAAAAAACAAAATTTTGTTACCAAAAAATTCATACAACCGAAAATTTGTTAGAACAAAATTCTAGCATTTTTGTTTTCTAAAAATCGAAAAATAGCCAAGACACCATAACCGAAACTTTACCTCTTCATTTCTTCAATCCATGGCTTCTTCATCTTCATCATTACATGATTTTGTACATTA